>JAJJWW010003634.1:0-191237 GCA_023531295.1 Papaver armeniacum
AGAATCGATCTACTTCAGAGGTCCTATTATTGATCCCTAATAGGGAAGGACCACCAATCCATTGATTTCTTTTAACTACGAAACAAGTTCATTATATCTACTTCCTTAAACTCATGTAATCAAACATAGTTTTCAGGCATGAAATCAATTCTAAGTTCATTACATAATCTAGTAACAAGTTACAAAGATAGTGTCTATGTCGCAATTATGAAGTTCAAAATATAAGTGTTATACTTCGTAATTCAATATACCTAAGTTGTGAAACAACTTCTATATTATTCATTTACACTTGATCAAGTTTCTAATACTAGAGTTTCATGTATATAACTTTGCATATTATGTTTTCAATCTAAATGACTTGAAAGTAATATAGATATAAATGAAAACAAGTCAAGTCTTGTATTACTAACCTCAAGTACAAGGATGATATATTCGTTGATGTTGATACGTCTTAAAAATCTACAGTTTCTATATTTCTAGACTTCCTAGTCTAACCTAACGAAGTTGACTCTAGATATTAATCTAAGCAAGCGACTTTGAGTTTTGAAACTAAAATATGACAACAAACTACCAATGCTTGGAGGGTTCAACCATGCAAAGCTCTAACAATATCCATATATAAACACGATTCATGATTGATTCGTAGTAACATCCCCGCGAGATTCAATGGCCAAGTTAAGTATTCAATAGTCTCATAAAAATAAGAGACAATATCAGACACATATATACACAAACTTCACTTTGAGTCTCATGAGCATGTACCAGCTGACTCTATGAGCCTTAAGTCCCACGATCTCATCTCAATCTCTAAAGGTATGCTACACAAGCATACTAACATGCATCTCACGCACATGCCCCATTCTCGTGAGCGCGACTCAAGCCTCATACTCATGAGCACGACTCGCGCCTGAGTCTTATGAACGCGACTCAAGCCTCACTTTCGTGAGAACAAATCGAGTCTCACTCACATGATCTTCATGATTAGGGATCAAATAGTTCAGTTATAGATAGGTTACTAATAGAACCTGTTAAACACACTAAACAAAGTTTTTCTTGTTGATGGTGGGTTTTTTCGTAAAGTAAATTTATATATGGTATTGTATCATAATCAATCTTTAATTCCCAAACAATTGAGACTTTAAACTCAACCAATGGGAATAACTGCCTGACCGATCCCTAGATCCCGTATATGTATATATACATGCTAGAGCTTTACCTAGATGAACTCTCATTATTTTATATACAAAGGAAACCCAAGTTCTTGTTGGTCTTGGTCATCTCAATCATTTGTCGAATAATTAATCCACAAATATCAAGATTCTATTGCCCCATTTCCAGGTAATAAACCAATTCGGAAAAATCTTATGAATTGTTGATCATGGTAGGGAAATTGTTAGGAATACCAAATTTTCCAAATAACTTCAATGCAATGGGAATGTTCTCGGTTGGAAACTTTACACCATTCCAATCTACAATACGACCAACCAAATTTAAGGATATCTCATCCTTTTGGTTTTCTTCTCTTAGATGTTTAGGTATTTGGAAAGTACCCATAGGAAGCTTTGTGAGTCGAGATGTGACTTCACGATTAACATCAATTACTCTTTCTTCAATCATGGTTTTGAAGCTCATAGTTTCATGATTTATATCGTGCATATTAGCAGGATATGACCTATTCATTTATAAATCTGACAAGCAATTCCAGAAAAATTAGTAAGAGTTTTTTTTTTTTCAAGGTATCTAGCTCCACTAGAATAATTTTTAACTACCATAAGAATTAGCACCACTAGAAGTATCAGTCGATTCCAATTTTGCTTTGTCACTTTAGTAAAAAGATGCAGAAGGAGAATTAGTTGGATCCAAAGAACAGAGAAATCTTGATCTTCACTCTTCATCCATTGATCACGATGAATAAGATGAGAACTTAACTCAATAAATTTATAATAAGTTTCACGATGTTGAGCAGTAATCACTAAATAATTAAAAGCACAACCTAAAACATTAAAAGTATACATTACAATATCTTCATATGAAACTCGCTCATCAACCACAACTAGATTATCAATAATTTCTTTAATATTAGTAAAATACTCAACAACACTAAGATTAACTTGAAGAATCTATTGTAACTAATCTCGAAGAAGACTCTGACGTGCAAGAAATTGATCCTCAAACCCAGCCTTAAGATAACCCCAACACTGTTTGGAGGAACACGATCCAAGAGTTATAGAAGAAACGATTTAGTGAAGGTTGCATTTAAATATGACATGATGAATCGATTAATCTGATTCCAAAACAAGTTTCCGTGATTCACAAACGAATTCCATTTTCATTTAATCGACAGTTGTTCCAAATACGATCCGTCCCTCTACACTAATAAGATTATCACTCATTAAAATAGACTAGAATTGATGTTTTCATAACAAGTAATTGGATAAATCAGGCTTTAACGATTTTTTTTTTTTTTTTACAGATGTTTTGAAAAGGTAGAGAAAAATTCAGATTTTGCTATTGAAATTGATTTAAGAATTGTCCATCGATTGAGATGTAGAATATTGAGAAGCATTGGTAGTAGTCATCAAACTAATTGTTATAAAATGATCTTGAGATTTTTTAGATGTGGAGGATCAGAAAATTCGATACCATGTGAGACAAATTAGGAGTTGTATTAAATGGTAATGAAAATGAATGACCGTTATAATAGAGAGAAATCTCGATTTATAAAGAGATAGAGCCCCTGAATGATAAACTCTCCCAACATAATAGACACCAAAAAGATAAAACAAAGCTATAAAGAAAATTACACTTGGTGCACTCTTTACTCTAAACAATCTAATTTGTTTTAACTTTTTTTTAATGATAATCAAACCATAAGTATTTCATTCCATATAAGAAACATTTATATGATGGTTTTCAAGAAAAACAAGTACATCAAAACACTAGAGAAACACAAGTAAGATCGACATGCAAATAAATCACATAAGGAAAATAGCCGATATCTCACCATGCGCACCCAATTCCTACACATAGAAATTGAGAAGGAGTGGTACTCGAAATAATAATTCGACCATTTTGATTTGTTTTCTTCTTTGAAAAGAGGTGCTCCTATAAAGAGGATTAATTTGCCAAAATTTCTTCATGTTTTCTTCGGAAACCCTAATCTATTTTTATGATGAAGAACTTGATCTTGGCCACGTTAAATCGCCAATATACATATATCCAGGATAACAAATCACTAACAAATATAAAGAAAGATACACTATGAAAGTGCAGATAGAATCGCCCTAATAGCCACGATTGCTAAAGGCTGGTACTAGCTTTGTTAGGGCTATCAATCCAAAGATCCAATGGCCTGAGTTCTATTGTTTTATATCGATTGGTACCAGCCTTTAGCAATCGTGCTAATAGCAAGAAAGAATTACTCTAATAGTGTAATTTTATTATAATAAATAAAGTAACTTCTAAATCACGAATAATCAAAAGCAAGTAATCTATGTTCAGATTCGGTCCCTGAGCAAAGAAATAACCTCTGAGCAAAGAACGGAAAAAATGAAAGGGAAGCAAAAAAAAAAAAAAAAAAGTCACTCTTCTCTCTCCTCCCTCTCAAAAACCATAGGGTAATGTATTTTTAGTTTTACTTTAACTAAAATTCGAACTCTAGAACGTATTTTTGGGAAAATAATCGTTTGGTCCTATTTTATGTGGTCCCAAGTTAATTTGGTCCACCAACAAAAGGGGAGTTATATTTGATCCTTATTTATTCAAAAATATTAAAGTATCCAAAATACCCTTTCTCTCTCTTATTTTCTCTCTTCCTCACGTGCTTCTTTTCTTTGTTTTCTCTCTTTTTATTTTCTCTCTCTTCTTAACATTAATAATAAAAAAACTTAAAAATGAAATATCTCTCAAAATATAAGTCGAAAATTAATAAATTTTATATATTCGGAAAGGTCTAGTCGAGATCTACACAATGAGTACCCATTATATTATGTTTCGAAATTTTAATTTTTTCGGTATAATAGTAGTTCATATCCAAGAATGAACACTATTTTAGAACATGATAGTTTATTCTACTTCTAGCAGTTCATTTTATAGAATGAACTCGTATATGCTAGCAATTTGTTTTGTAAAATGAACTCATAAAAATACTTCATTATTAAGAATGAAGTCACAATAATAGTTCATTATTATAGTTCATTGTAGAATGAACTCGTGATAGATGTTCTTATTGTCGAATGAACTCATAATGGTTGTTCATATTGTAGGATTGATAATTCATATTGTAAAATGAACTCGTAATGGTAATCAAGTATGGTAGTTCATATTGTACAACGAACTCGTAAATAGGTGTTCATTATGGTAGTTCATATCATAAAATGAACTCGTAGTGATAGTCCATATTGTAAAATGAACTCGTAATAGGTGTTCATATTGTAGAATGAACTCCCTAATAGTATTTCATATAGTAGAATGAACTCGTAATAGTAGTTCATTATAATTATTCATTTTGTAGAATAAACTCGTAATAGTAGTTCATTATATCGGTTCATTTTGTGGAATGAACTCGTATGCTACTTAATCATGACAAGTTTATTCTACGGAATGAACAGCTAGTATGGTAGTTCATTAAATTAGTTCATTTTGTATAATGAACTCGTATATAGTTAGGCTGTTCATGGTCGGTTTGGTTCGTTTCTAGCCAAGCCAAAACCGAAAAACCAATACTATCGGTTTAAAAATCTAAACCAAACCAATCCATTAACCACCGGTTCGGTTTCTAAATGGTTTTAGCTCGGTTTCGGTTTGTTCCATTGGGTTAATGGAAAACGATTGTATGTCGATTCCTCAAACCGATGTTTCAAATCTTTAAAAAAATAACACGCTTGAATTTTTGTAACTTTACCGCAAAAATGTAACTAACACACAAGCGTAGTTCATAACTCAAGTTTATAAGCATAGTTCAAAACATAAACATTCTGATTCAAAATACATAAACTCTAAGTTCTCGCATGCTCCAAATTCCATATTCAAAGTGTGAGATGGACTCGGTAGGGTCATCTATTCGATTTTAATCAACGGCCTTTTATACTTATTGGTTTTCCATTGGTTTTTGGTTCGGTTGCCAAGTCAAACCAAAATCGAACCAATAATGCGATTTTCAATTTTTTACCATTACCAATCCATTAGTAATGGTTTGGTTTTTTTCTTCCTTATCGGCCCAGTTCGGTCTATTCCAAGTGAAAACCGAAACCATGTTCACCTATATATAGTTCATTTTATAGTTATATTTTAGCCTAAGAATAAGGTGTAAATTAAAGCCCAACAATGGTACTCGTTGGAAAGCCATCACATGGCTTTCCGAATATATAAAATTTATCATTTTTGGACATGGCTCAAAAGATATTTCAAGCTTAAATTTTTATTTATTTATTTTTATTAAGAGAGAGAAAAAAAGAAAAAGGCATTTCTCGGCCACATAAAAGATTATGACATCATTGATGACGTGCTATCCATGTGTGATTAACCACCCTAGACCCAAATAATAATATTTAAGACCAAACAACAATATATATTTTTAAAAAGGACCAAATAGACAGTTGACTAAATGGTATTTTTAAAAAGGACCAAACTAACTCTAATATATTATTATTATGACTAAATGAGAGCTTCTACTTTTCTATATTATTCCGGCCCGGGGCAAGAACCATGTTCGGCCACATATATAGTTCACTTTATAGTTATTTTTAGCCTAAGAATAAGGTAAAAATTAAAATCTCCAACAATGGTACGTTGGAAAGCCATCACAAGGGCTTTCGAATATATAAAATTTATCATTTTTGGACATGTGGTTGCAAGATATTTCGATTTTAAATTTTTATTTATTTATTTTATTAAGAGAAAAAAAAGAAAAAGGGGCATTACGCCACTATTAAAAGATTATGACATCATTGATGACGTCATCCCGCTGCGGTATCATGTCACCCTAGTGACCAAATAATAATATTTAAAGCATCAAACAATTAATATATATTTTTAAAAAATGAATCAAATGTTGGTAAAATGGTATTTTTAAAAAGGACCAAACTAACTCTAATATATTATTATTATGACTAAATGATATTTCCTACTTTTCTATATTATGTTACTTTGCCGCCTGACCGCTCCAGTGATATAAGAAACGAAAATGAAGTTACATACTCCCTCTGTTTTTGGAAAAATGATACTTTCATTTCTTCATTTTAGCCTAAAAATAGGTCAAATTGAAAAAGTGAAATTATCTCTTTTCCAGAAACGGAGGGAATATATAACGCGCTACTTGAATTCGCATTGGGAGGCTAGGTGAGAAGTGCCCATCCTTTGTTGAGGACGCTTAAATGTGAATTAGTGATTTACTTACATAATTATGGACCTTAATCCGTAAGTTTCTTGATTACTGCTTGAAAGTGTGAGAGTCTCTTTTTCAAATTGTCCACAAAAGAAACGAAAGAAAAACTCATACGGGTAAAAGGTCATGCAAGCTTCATCAGCAGCGGTCTCCTCGTCGTGATATCGGAAGATGTAGCACCCGTGGTTGAAATGACAGTCTCTTGCCACTAAGTTCTCTAGCTTTTAGATACTGCTGAGACACATTCGCTAAACGAAAAGGCATCTTATAGAGGAAATAAACCCGTGAATATGTTGCCTACTTGATGGAGTCTTGCGAGGTAGGGGAAAGCAATGCGGGATTAAGGGTGCACGAGGCAAGGCGGACGTGGACCCGAACCCGGAACGGTGGAACCCGTACGGATTTTGGGCCGAACCGAGGTACAAGGTGCAGTACGGTCCCAAAATAGGAACGAGTGCAGGAAGTGCAGTGCAGTCCAATACAAATGCGGTGCCGTCACCAGGACCAAAGTCCCGAATAATTAAAGTAGTTAGATTTAGGGATAAGGGATCATGTGACAATTAGATTAGAGGGGGGTATATAATCGAACATTATAGGTTTCTCTTCTCATTTTCTTCTTCTTTTTTTTTCCGTCTCCTCTCGTGACTCTGGTCGAGAAGGGGAGAAGAACGAAGAAGCGAACCGAAGATCTTCATTAACATAGATGAGCGACAATCTTCTCTTCTCAATTACAAGTGTTGATTCAAAGGGTAAGTGTTGATTCAGTTCTCCCATAGTCCCATTTTGATATTTATTCGAACCCTAGGGTTTTGTAATTAAGAATTGTAATAATTTTGAATCTTCCGAATCTAATAATTCTACCTTTAATCTTTTGATTTTCGCATTTGTAATTAAGACTTGTTCATCGCATTTGCAAGAGTTGATTGATTTGGCTTGGATTTGGTAAGAAATCTATCTTCTTAATCTTTTCTTTTGATTTTCATTATTTTTGTTAGTGAAATTAGGGTGTTAGTAATTTGAGAAATGTTAATTTGAGAAATTAGGTGTTAATGCTATTTGGATGATTTTGTAGATCGTGTCGCTGTGAATTTCTTTGCAACAATTTGAGAAATTAAGGTTGTTGCTTTCTATTAGGTGATTCTTTGGATTGTGGTTCTATCCATTGTGGGAGCTTGGTGCAATTTCTTGACCTTTGTTCTACATAGGTAAGAGAGAGTAGTTGCATTACTTTGCATTTTTGTCTAGTATAAATTTTTAGAAATAGCAATTTGATTTAACTTGTTATTAGATCGATTGTAAAGTTACGGTTGGAGGTAATGAGGCGTTACCGATAAGCGTAAAATCTAGCATAGAATGAGCGGGGATATCAAAAGACAAACCTTCCCTACGAGGTTTAACGTTTAGGCCTTGCCAAACTTTGCTAAAATCCACGTGCTTTAGCATATGCAAATTATTAGCTTTGATATACGGTAGGGCGCTGTGCCACACATTGGAGACTACCAATCATTTGCAGGACAATAGCTCTAGCGGACCAATTTTTTTTTTTTTTTTGTGAGGAATAGCTCTGGCTTACCAAGCCCTGAAGACTAAAAGATTTGGTTTTGAATATTGTTGGTGTACATAAAGTAAGAACTAGTAATATGCCTTGTCAAAGCAATGGAGGATGTTGTAAACAAGATGCCTTGAGTGGGTTGAACTCCGGGTCTTGTCATAATTTTCGAGCGTGTTTTTCCAATAGCACACTTTATGTTTCGTAGTGGATTTTAGGATGCATGGTTATTATGTTTTGCACACTTGCTTGGATATTCTAGTGATTTTGCTTAAGAGACACGTTTGGTTAGCAATTTGGGATGTGCGCATATGTTTTGAAAGTTAGTTTTCTATCCAAAGATTCCACACGCTTTTCGAACACTTGCTTGGATATTCGTAATGACTTATCGGCTGTAATTAACTGCTTGGTCTTTTAAAGGTTATTGGAAACAACCTTTACTGTTTATGAATTTAGTTGTGTTTGCCTACATACCATGGTTAAATTTTTTTACCATATAGTTTAGCAGCTGCTATTCAAGATTTTGTACACAGTGCTATGGATCAAATCCCTATTTGCTATGTGTATGGATCCTTTTAATATCTTGATCAATGAGTAATAGTGGCAAATGATTGTCAAGGTGCTAAGCTGTTTTTTATCAACTTGTGTTTGGCAGTAATAGATATAGTCTAATAGTTACTAACTGTTATTATTTGTTTTTGCAGCGTTACTTGGTCCTATCAACACTGATGACACCACAAGTGCTGCTGACATGGATTAGAAGATCAAGATTCAAGACTAACCGCAACACTAGCCGCCACCGCTAGTTGTTCTTTTTTCGAGATTTTCTCATTTTCAAGACTTAGTGTGTGTGTGTCCATTTCGTAGACCGTAGCTACTTCCCTACCGTTACTTGTTCTTTTTCGGATTTTCCAGGACTTTAGTAGTGTGTGTGTTTTTCACTTAATATTGCTACTTATAGTTGTTGCTTTGAATGAGAATTTGAGAAATGTGTACTTAGATTGTCGAGAAGAAAAAAAAAAAAAAAGGTACTTAGATTGTCGCAGAAAAAAAAATCTTCACGGAAAAGTACCGTCAGCACGGAACCGCACTGCACCGACTGTACCGAATGGTACCGAACCGAGGTACAAGGCATGTCTTGGTCCAATATTTTGGAACCGAGGTCCGGGAGGTACAGTACTCTGGCCTCGCCAAGAACCGAGCCGTACCGTACCGTGTGCACCCTTATGCGGGATCAGCTATATATGAAGTTAGGGGATCCCCACCTCATAAGTAGTTGTTTATAGATTTTTTAACCTCGCAGGTAATATTTCATCTTTTAATGTCGAATGGGTGTAAGAATACTATCTAGAGAAGTGACTAATTACTCGTCAATAAAAAAAAAATAAAATAAAAAGAAAGATAAAAAGATAAAAAATAATCTATAAATGGTCACTGAAACAAATGTAAAATTCACTCCTACTTTCATGTACTTCTGCAAGGAAAATGAACGGAAAATGGGTTATTTGTCCAAATATTTTTAAAACATGGTTCTAATGGACGAGTAGAAATTAGTATGGGTGAAATGGACACAAAAAAAATAGCAAGAATGAAACTGGATTCATCCTGGCTTGAACTTAAAAAATAGTGAGGATGAAACTGGATGCATCCTGATGTAAATTAAAAATAAGAAAAAGTATTTGAAAATGGGTAGATGAAACTGTTTACATCCTGACCATTTTTACATTCTCGTCCATTTAACCAGTATCAAATTTTACATATCTTTTTCACCCAGAAATTGTTGATTTTGGTCTTTTTAACCAATTTTGTGAAAAATGAAAAAGTTAAGTTTGCGGTTTGCGTGAAGAAAAGCTGCAAACTTAAATCGGGTACATTTAAATGATGGCAATCCGTGTCATGTTAATTTCTCCTTACATGGATGTGGGGATCAATCCCCATTTCCTTGTAATACGCCTTGTCTGCATCCGAAAATCTATTCCGGAAAATCGACCACTCTTTCGTGCACCTGTCTCTCACCCCTTCCCATGGCGCTTTCCCATCCTCCGCCATCCCCTGGTTACCGAGTGAAGGAACAGTTTGATGATCGATCCACTGAGCATCCACAACCCCTATTTTCTCTTGAGCAGGCTCAACACATTTCCTGAGCGCTAAGTCAAGACCCCATCCATGAACCAAGTCATTCTGAACCATATGCCACACGCATCGCCATGCATCTCTGGAAAAAACAGGTGCCATGATCTCAACAAAAGCTGCACATGGTGGCAAATGCGGGTCGCTGCACCAACCTGGTCTCTCCGTCGTGTTTTTGTGGACTTCAAGGTCACTTCTTCTCTTTGTCATCTGCCATGTTGTAGTCCCTCTATCTGGATCTAAGCCAGGTTGTGAAATCTCCAGACCATGCTTGCTCACCAGTTTAAGGTATTCTTCTGCATCAAAATTCTCCACCCCAAGGTCTTCATCCCAGATAAATATGTAATCGTATGGTGCCACCACATCCGGATGTAAAAACCTTTTGGCGTACCACCATTTAGTTTGCTTCAAAACACTAACATGGATCGCTCGCTTAGACCACTCAAGGTCGTCCCATTCGCTCGTCCGACCATCATAGTGGAACAACAAAATAGTGAAACTCTCTGAGAACTTTTTAACTGCTGCATCAATGTTACTTTTCTGACCAAGACCAACAGTGAAGGTTACGAGATACTTCGGCTTCATAGTTAGATCCTCACTGGGTTCACCCCACAACCTGCGAGCATAATAGTCTGATTCTGCTACAACGATACCCGGTGGTAGTCTTTCTGCGCCTCGCGGATTTGAAGAAACCCATATCTTCGAAGTATCATTAGTAGAAGTTTGAACTTGAGTTGAGCTACTTCCGTTCATTCCTGTCATAGACCTAGCATCATGGTGGTGGTGCAACAACTGCTCGGTTGAAATGCTAGAATATGCGTCTTTCACAAGAATTGAAGTAAATTTAGTAGACAGTGAAGGTGAAAAAGATACTCCTACCGAGAAGCCAAACACAACTCCAACGAAAGCTGTAAAAATTAACCTCAGACTCTCGTTCAATTTCCTTATAACTATTCCATTGCGGGGAATTGTTCCAAATTTACTCATCATGATCAACCAATTGTTAGAATAAAGAAAGCTGCAATATGGGAATGGGAATGGGAATCACCAAAGTTCTGGCGCCAATCTTCGACATGAATTTAACGTAATCGTAAGAGAAAGAAATCTTTGCAGTGATATAAAAAATGAAAGAAAACATCAATGTGTTACTAGATGGATGTAAAGAAACTAAATAACAACGTGGTTCTTTACAGATTTTTCTCAAAGTTTAATAGTTTTTCAACCTCTCTCACTTATGATTCGAACTCCGTTGGACATATTCGAATTTTTGTAGTGAGAGTGAGTCGACAGGAAATCATGCCAAATGCCAAATAGTAAGACATTTGAATGTTTCTGTGACATTTTTGGATTAACCAATAACACTGTCCACGAAATCCACATACTGATTGTGAGTCTGACTGCTCATAATTTCATTTTACTATGTCGACCGTAGCTTAACCGTCTAGCTAATCATTCATTCTTTGTACTTAACTAACCGTTACTACACGTTATAAATTGCTTAACTTATTTGTTGGTAAATGTGAAATCAGATGGAAATGCACCCAGGATGAATGGAGGAGTATTGGACTACCGCAAGAAGAGCGGAATATTGCAGAAGTGAGTAACTGATCAAGGAAACTTTGTGAAAAAGCATATAGGTATGTGTTCTTGGTTAGTACCGCAGTACGCGGTATTTATGTTTGATCAAACGAGTGATTAATGGGATTTCTAGGGAGATGTGCTTGTCCTTGTACCTCGTGGGGGACCATAAGAATAGCCAGCCAGGGCAGGGTGGATGTGTTGTATAGTATCTTGTTTTATAGTATCTTGTATGGTGTCGACCGAGCGGGTCTTGTGGTAATTTATTTTGATTTGTCTTTATTTTATTTTTTATTTTCTTTGGAGATTTTACGCTCAAACTTGAAAACTGTTAAATATTTGGTAAAATATAAATTAAAGTTATAGCCGATTAAAAAGACGATCATATTGGGATTGGTAAAATATCAGATTCACCTTTTATTGTTATAGCAAATGACGAAAGCAGATACATCTCTGAAAATAATTTTACTCAATTTTATTGGGTTTAAAAGCAATTAATATTTATCTACTAAATATAAAAGTATTGAATTATGATTTCATCATAATCATAAAAATGGGAGATTAAGATCCGTACAAAATTTTGGGTGGTAACCTAGCAACAAGCTGGGCACCAATACCTTTCTAAATGCCAACAATTAATCTAAAAAAAAAAAAAAAAAACTTGCCTACACCACTACTAGCATCATTACTAATTAGACAATTCTTCAATCCTTTAACAAAACACAAAGTATCCGCACTAAGATCACCCAAAGTAGAGAAGCCTAACACACCCAAACCATATCTGTGTGATACACATTTATCTAAATACTTAGTACGCTTGCGCAATACAGCATTAGAAATAGCTTGGCCCAGAATAAAAGCGCGAACACCTTCACATGTGAAGGGTGAGACGCCTGTGACATCCATACAAACATCCTATCCATTTTCCCAATTGCAAACAAGAATATCCGCAGGCCGCAAATCTTTGTTATCGTCTGACAAAAACCCTAGAGCTACCTCTTTACGCGCAGGCACACCCGCCTTGTAGCAAATATCAGTAATTACGTCACGTACAAGGTCATGTCGGAACTTGAGTCCAACATATTTGGACAGTGGAGCGCGTGATCACCAAAAATATTCATAGGCCTGGTACAACTTGAGCATAAGCCACCCTCGATAAACAAAGGAATACCAAGGCGATAACAAACTACGGCTCTAAACTTTCTTGGCCCGAGACACTGATTCAGCCCACTAATGGGTACAATCAAAAGATATAATCTTGAGCATGCTTAATACGGTTGCATTGCCACAGAATGGAATCTCTCGCAGACATGGAAAATTGGTTGGGGTTTGCTTCTTAACTGCGTCAATATAAGTAACTTCCAGGGAGTGCATGGGAGGGGGGCAACATCATCAACGCAATAGTTAGAAGGTAATCTACATACCTGAATGAAGTTCTAAGGAGCCAACTGATAAGCAGATCCTTTATTCAACGGGAATAAGCCACCAAGTATCACCTTTTGAATAGGAACAGTCTGACTCTGGGAAGCAAGATAACAATAGGTGCGAGTATCCGCCATAATATAAATGCCAAGGCCACCATCTTTGATAGGCAAGGTAGCTAAACGCCGCTGTAGAGGCCCAAAACCAGCCCCATCTCCTGTGACCAAAAGTCTCAAATACTGAAATAAATGGTCGTCAAAAAGTTCAGTGGCTTGCTGCAGAGCTGCAGGGTTGGTAGTTCGCATTTCAAAATATAATCTGGATACACTGGTGCAGTTGCAAAGCAAAAACATCTCACGCTGGGGGTCTTTGAGTTTTTTGATGGCGGATATTAACTGAATAGTCTTATGGACCATACTCATCATCATGTCACTTATAAAACTCATTTCCTGACTCATTGGTCCCCCAAAAGTTTAACTCCTAAGGAGGTTCTACCAATATCCCGAGGGAAAACACCTTCTGCAATACTTCTGGGATCAATAGAGGGCCAAAAGATCTCTGTTTTCTTTAGATTGAGATGTAGCCCCCTGACCGGGCCTTCGAATACTATTATGCTCAAAGCTTAGCCACCTCAAGACTGTCTCCAATAATTGTGCCATCATCCAGGTACCAAGCATGCAAATCAAGTTTACACCGAAAGGAAATGGATTTCACAAGGGGGTGTAGTGTCAAAGCAAACAAAAATAGACCAATATGGTCTCCTTGTTGAAGACCAAGAGCCGAAGATAAAACATATTAATTATAATAAAGTCTAGCAGGCCTAATATAGCAAAATTCTACCCACCGTCAATTACCTAGACAATGAATCTGGACTTCCTTAACAAGATGAGAACGACACACCATGTTGAAAGCGTTAGATAAGTCAATAAGCAACATCGACATATTAGCTGAGTGACCTTTCATCTCCAACAAGCTATTAACGGCGTGTAAAATACTCTCACCCCCAACTGGCACACCAACACCAAATTGGTAATCACCCAAGTAGGAAGTCATGGCCTTGCCAACAGAGTAAGCAGCTACCTTAGAGACCAATCTACGCAAAATAGTTCCAACCGCAACATGGCTTTAATGATGGTGTTAGGGGTGCACTAGCTATGAACTCACCTAAACAATTAGGGCATTTTCCTGCCAACCAAAGATTGACAACCCCTGTGATTGAAGCCACAAAATCGTCCTCCACCGCTGATGCTGCACCACTCATCGCATTAATTAAATGTTGCGCGCGCACACCATCACGACCACAAGATGTTCCTTTAGGGAAACTCTTGATAGCCTTGAGAACAACAAAGGCGTCAACAGTAATAGAATCCCCGCAAGTAGTATCAGATGAAATAAAAAGTGGAGGAGCAGTCGTCTAAGGTAGCCTCATGGCGAGGAGCAACGCCACTGGAAGATAATACACGAATCGCCGCAGTAAAATGTCCACATATCATCTTCTTCCGGTAATCATTTAGATTGGAAGACTCTTGCTTCTTCTTAACTAATTCCTTACTCGGTAATTGGATGGGTTGCTGCAACAACTTGTTGATCAAAGTGGAACAACCACTGGTCTCATCCAAATCTAACAAGGCCTGGTTAATGGTAATAATCTGAAGTTTTCTTCTCGTGCCGGATTTCTCCTCGCCTGAGTTCTTAGGTATGTAAAATTGCAAGGTACAAATGGGGAGGAGTAAAAGCTTTATCCATAGCTGAAATATCAGCTGGATTAATCAGCACTTTGTCGGGACAAAGTTTCAGGGACTTAGAGAAGCTAAGTCTGCATTGGTGAGGGATAGAAGAGACGTTAGTAAAATGTCTCTAGAAGTCCAAGTTTAGCAGCTCCGGAGACAATGTATTAAGCTCAGCATCCACGCCACTATCTTCACTCACAACTACGGAAGCATTAACCTCAATTGGCTTATCCAGGACGTGAATTAGGAAATCTGCAGCACCTCCATTTATAGGACCATTGATAATATCCCCATGAAGATCACCCTCCCGGTCTTTGCATGAAATCCTCCAAGCATGAAGAAGCATACACGTGGTGCATAACCACATACGGAGATGAAGCAGAACTTTTCCCATGCCCTGTAAACAGTTAAGTCTGAAGAAATAAGGTCTCTGCAAACCTACTTCTTATCCTCGGAGAATAGGTGCCTGTCATGTAAGTGCTTGAAAAAGGACCCTTTGGCATAACCCCTACCTTTAATGCCATCATAACATCCTGCAAAACCTTTAAATGGGCAATGGCAAAGGAATAATGTGTTGTATCCTCAGTACCGAAAGAAAGAAGATGAAGCAGAACCCAACAAATCACTCGCAGCATATGAAGGAGACTGCTTTGTCCGAGAAGCTGATGGCCTAGGCATTGTACTATGAAGAACCCTAAGAAAAACCCTAAAACAAAACTCGGAAAAAAAATGCCCTAAACAAAACGAAAAGAGAATGAGAATAAACCTAAAAGAAAATGAAATCAGAAAGGGGATCAGAATAACCAAACATGAGAGAAAACATGGTGAATAAATCTGGCTTTCAATTGCCAAAAGTATCAACGTAAGAGAAAACATGGTGAATAAATTCGCAAAAAAAATATTAAAGTTACTAATTATTATTACTATAATATGATACCACCTTGGGCATTTGCTTAAAAAATAGAAAAGAGTTTAACTTACATCGTCAGTGGAGGGTGTAGGTAGTCGAGCAACAAGATGAGCTCATATCCATTTCTAAATAACAAGTTGTAGTCTATGAAATAGAGAACTTCCTATTTTAGAATTGACATCATGATTAGCCATACAGTTCTTCTACCTCATCAAAATTGCTTCAGTATCATCACTGAGTCCACCAAAAGTTGTACAAGCAAGAATACCAAAACCATATCCATGTTCAAAATACTTGGCTAAATACTTATTTCGTTTACGCGTAATGGCCTCTGAGATGGCTTGACCAGGTGTAAAGTTGTGATATCTGCTATTAGTAAACGGGGAGGCAACGGTAATGTCAGAACAAACATCTAGGCAATTTTCCCAATTGTACACTAATACGTCTGCGTGAACCAATTTGGAACTGGCACCAGTTAAGCCAAGAGATACCTCCTTTCATGCTGCGACTCCAGCTTTATAACACATATCACTGATCATGTCCCGAAAAATATCATGCATGTATTTTAAACCCACATCCTTGGCGCAGTGTAACGCATGATCACCATAGATGTCCATAGGCCGAACACAACTAATGCATTGATCACCTTCGCTGAAGAGTGGTATACCCAATTTGTAACAAAACAAGGATCTAAACTGCCTCGGTCCAACAGCCTGGTTAAGTCCACTGATTGGTATAGAGAAGGTAATCTTGAGCGTGTTTCTCCCTGTTGCACTTCCATAAGGCTGAGTCCCTTCCCGACAAAGTGAACTGGCTGGGAATGTCTCTAACTATGGATTTGAGGTAATGCAATGCCAGTGAACACATAAGATGAGGGGAAATTTCTTCAATGCTGAAGTTAGAATGTGGCGAACCAAAAACGGTCATATACTGATCTAGGGCCTGCTGGAAAACAACACTCGTGTCAGGAACTGAAGAGTGACTCAAAATAGTGTTCTAGAGGTGTCTGGTTTGGAAATAGGAAGCAAGGAAACAGTAATTCATGGTGTCTGACATGGTGTAGATACCGAGTCCGCCATCTTTAATGGGCAAGGACACTAAGCGTTGTTGAAGTTTCCCAAATCCTGCACCATCACCTACGATCAAGTGTCGCAAATATTGCATAAGATGCTCGTCGAAAAGGGCTTGAGCAGGCTAGAAACTGAAGGCTCGGTGGTCCTCATTGTAAAATAGAGGCTTGAGATACCAGCACAGTTAGCGCAGTAGGAGAAATTTTGACTGGGGATCTTTCAATCTCTTGACAGATTCCAAGAGACCAATTGTTTTGTCGACCCTGCGACGTATTAATTTGATACAAAATTGTGTGTTCAAACTGACAGGGCCTCCCATCAATTTAACGCCACCAGATGGCCTACTTATATGAGCTGGGAAGACATTTGCACATAAACCCCTAGGATCGATTGTAGGCCAAAATAGCTCAGTATTATGAATGTTAAGATATAAAACTCTATACTTACCTTATGAATGAATTATCCTTAGATATTAGCTACTTCTAGGGTATCTCCTACGATTGTGCCATCGTCGAGATATCAAGTTTGTAGGTCAAGATTACATTGTGCAGCAATATGAGTCACAAGAGGATAAAGAGTTAAGGCAAAGAGCAGTGTCCCTAATGGGTCTCCTTGTTGAACACCATGTGCTGATGCTAAGATAAGCTCATTGTAATACAATTTAGAAGGTGGGTATGCTGGGGCACCTGGCTCTAGCTTCTCTAGCAGATCTTGATCGATCCACAAGGTTAAAGGAATTACGAAAGTCAATGTGTAGCATTGACATACTGCAATCACCATGTTTATGCTCCAGGATTTTATTAACTGAATGGAGAATTCCTTCCCCTCCACATGGGATGCCAACTCCAAATTGGTAGTCCCCTAGGTACGAAGCCAAATCTTTACCTACCTATGAATTCTAATTTTCCCATAGTCTACGTAATATGAACAGCTCAGAGAATCCGATAGTAAGTAGTATGGATACCTCAAATTTAACCGATCTTGTTGAGTAATAAAGATACGTTCGTAATGAGATCTGCTCAAAATATCATATACTAAGTAAGTAAAGATACTTCGATAGAGCAGATGCTAAGAAATTAAAGGTATCTCTATAATACAGAGGTGAGTAAGAAAATAAGCTAAATAAAGAGATATCTCAGATGAACAGAGAGAACCCAAAGAACAGAGATAACTCTGAGAAGAGAAATAACTCAGAAAACAAAGATAACTCTGAGAACAGAGATAACTCAGTAACAAAATAGTTAAGTGAGAAGATAATGTACGTGCAACTAAGTTAATAAATCACACAAGAGATTACGAGGTTCTATTAATCTTAACCTGCGTCCACGGGTAAAGATGGTAAGTTTATTATTGATCTTTTTACATTTGGGTGGAAGAACTCCATTAAAGAAAGTATGAAGCTCTATAAGTAAAGAGTAGAGAGACGGAGAGAGAGAGAGAGAGCATTTTCCCTAATTACTAACCAACCCAAATTGTCCCCTTCTCTTGAGATGAGGATGGGTATTTAGATCTCCGCATGCATCATGGATATCTTTGATGTCTTAAGTTCCATCGAGATCTGATGGTCCTTGGTCAATCTAGTACCTTCGTTGGCCGCCCACCATGTCCAATCAGACAATGCCACCTTAGCTTCCTCCATGTGCCATCGTGATTTATGAACCCTCCGTACAAGTTGTACCTTCGTTGGCCACGTACCTTCGCCAGTCAGAGGATGCCACCTTAGCGTCCTCCACGTGCCATCTTGAACTGTGAACCCTCCGTACAATTTGTACCTTCGTTGGCCGCGTACCTTCGCCAGTCAGAGGATGCCAAGTACTCTAAGTCCACTTGGTTGACAACTGCGCCTTCGTACTAAAAGTTGTGCAGACTGCTCAGCTACCTCTGACAGGCAGACACACCCATGTGCTTATACTACAACCTATTGCTTAGTAACTAAGCAATCTTGGTAGTGATTTGGTGTACTTTGTTGTAGCGTACTTTGATACTCCAACCTTTAACATTACGCCACATGTTGATAGAAATAACTTCATAACTTAGCATCCTAAGGAGAGATATATTGTGCGTTGTTGTAACACAATAAGTTACACCACCTTTAATGTTGTGCCACGTGGCACGGCAGATTTTGGTACTCACACTACCGCCGCAAAGAATAATTTTGAACACGATCTTCTCCGGACCGTGTCTACCGCTATTGGTCCGACACTCCCATCCGGCTTCAATAGTGGTGTCGAGGGGCGCTTGCGATGTATTCTCCTAGCTTAGCATGGTAAGCACCAAAGAAGTCAGTAAATTCACAACCCTTGTAATGGAATCAAGAAATCCTCACCAAAGCAAAGGCAGCAGGACCCACCCCCCCACCCCCCATGAACATCAAGAAAATGTTGAGCTCTCGAACAATCTCGTGCACATGAAGTACCTTTAGGGAAACTCCATATTGCATTCAGGATTGCTTTTGCTCCGCAGTGATTGGTGGCACACCGATATCTTCTATAGGAAAGATAGGTAGAGGAACATTAGGATGTTTCTGAAAAAGTGCAGCATAAGTGTCTGCATTGGTAGGGGTTGATGAGTGCCAAATATTGCATATTTATACATCTATTTATTGGCATTTTACTCATCTTTTGCGCATAGAAATCAGATATTATCCCAGATTCTGTGTTTTCTTTGTTTTCAAGAATAAATATTTGTTTTAATTAATTTTGTATTTTTAGGTACTAAATAAAGTCCAGGAGAATCCGAGGAGCCAAAAGAGCGAAGAATTGAGTCGAGCATCTATGGAGCAGATAGCCAAAGCTCGCGCGCAACAGCTTGCAACCCAACAAGTAGCAACTCATCTCAAGACATGGGCTTGAGCTAGACCCGACCCGCGACCCGATCCGAGCCCGTGCACTCCAAGCCGTCGAGATTTCGATCTTCTACATCCAACGGTCGCCGCCCTCACTATAACATCATCTCTTGATGCTCCGTGCAACACTAGATCGCTCCAAAACCGGCAACCATCCTCAGCCGTTCAGATCACACCAGCTTCATCCAATGCTCGCTGAGGCCTCCTCATCTTCCCCTGATACACCCGCCTCACAGCAAAATTTCACACACCCTATACCCCGACCAAACCCTATCTTCTTCTTCCACCTTCTCTTACCTCAGACCTCTGCAACTCCCTCTCCCCGACCACCTCCACACCCTTTGCAGAGCGCCTCACCACTACCAACTCCTTTCTCTCTTCTCGTCGCCATCACCAACAACCACGCCATCACCTCCTACTTGCTTCTATTTCATTCATAGCTTCTAAACCTAGAAGCTAAGTGAGAAATAGAAGGAACTAGGTTAGGGTTTCATCACAGTGGGGAAAAATCAAAGCAATAGAGTTCTGAGCACGATTAGACAGAAGAGAACGACGCTGTAGAGTATGGGTTCGATTCAACTTTAATTTAATTCTCGTTTTTACATTAAATTAGGGTTTGAGATATTTTGATCCTGGCATGTATAAATAAGAACTTGCTTGTGAGTGTTTGAGACACGCCTGGATTAGCCGGGCTGTCAACTTTAGGTTTAATTTGTATTGTGTTTATCTCAAAGCATGTTCTAGTTTAATTCTGCTAGGGTTTGAGATGAAACCCTAGCTTATCACTGTGTTCTTCTTCATGAATGTTCTTGAATGATTGAATGTTTTCTAGATAGGATTAATTTCGGTGTGATAACAATTTGCTCTCACAAAGGCATACCAACGCCATGGATGCACCGTAGTTTGATCCCTCTTTGTTATGTATCGTAACCCAAGCTTAATGAATTATTATGATCCTCAGATTATTTGTACCTTAATCAGACAAGTAATACTTGGGTAGTAAACTTAGTTGTGATTAATCTATCAAGCGGAGAAACAACCTTAGGTAAGTGGAGACTTGACACTCTCCTTGATCATCACAAGGATAAGAGTAATTTCATGAAGTGAAAACATAGCATAGGTTAGTGGTGGAATCGATAACCTTAGCAACCCCTTTACACTATCTGTTACCTTAGCTAGAGTCACTTCATCACATATTAGCCGTTTCTGCAACCAATTATCTATATTACTCTGTTGCCTTTTGTCACATTGTCAACCTTGAATTCGATTAAGTAGCAAGCCTTAGATCACATAAGGGCACCACAAGTCTCTCGTGGTTCGACCCGTACGTGCCAGTGCTACATCGCGACACTGCACTTGCGGGTATTTCCGTAGGCCGTAAAATAAACAACTTTTTAAAAGCCTACCAACTTTTTGGCGCCGCTGTCGGACTTGGCGCGTGCCCCGCTCGATTGTTTGGCTTGACTTTCTCAACTTTTTCACCGAACATATTTACTTCATTTGTACATATTTATTTTGTTTTCTTTTTTTTTTAGTTATGTTTTAGTGTAAATTACGGTAGTTTGCTTTTTCAGAACTTGTATCTTGTTTTAATCCTTGCAGCTCCCTCGTAGCTTTGTTCACCCTGTACATATTTATTTCACACCTTGCATTGTTAATTTTAGCCTTATGTTAGTATAGCTTAGCCTGTCATACCATATGTTATTGCACTGTGATTCCTTGTGTTAGTATTCCATCTGTTATTCCTTGTGTTATAACTTAGCATCATACATTCGTAATTTCCTTTTGTTCTTGTTTAACCTTGTGCTTGTAGTCATCATAATTAGCTCTGTCACTTAGTGTGATTATTCGTAGCTTGCACTCACTTTGCATCCGAGCTACAACTTAATAAGTAACTTTGTAAGCATCACCGCCTTATCCCGGTCAGGTCCAAGTTTGCCTTAACTCGCACAAGTTTGAGAATTTAACTCATTTTGAGCGCAGTGCCCGAGCTTGCTGTTGTGTTTGCTGACATGTGCTACTTGGCCTGCCGCCGCCGAGCAAGCCAAAGGAAAGGAGCACCGTGGAGTGCCTACAACCCAGTATTGCATCGGTGGTTTGTTCTCTAAACCTATTTTTTTACCCGTGTGTATGCATGATTCAGTGCTAGATTTTGAACCTCAAGCCCATTTGCCATTGGGCTGAGCCCCAGTGCACCCGAGCACGCGTCTTTTGCATTCGTGCATATTGTTGTCGTTGTTGCTTTGTCTTGCCAAGCCCCGAGCTTAGCCGCAAGCCCCGCAAGCCCCCGTAGCTGCAGGGGTCGTAAGCACCTCTTGAATAGACCAAGGTTGAGACCAAGGCCCGAGCTGACTTGAACCACCATTGCATGCTAGACCTGTTGAATGACCGAACCCACATCTGTGCATCCCTGTGTTTTGCTGTTGAGCTTGTGCTGCCTCTTGGAAAGCCAGGTTATCTGCTAGCCTTTGTTATGTCTGCCCTGTAATCTGTGAGCTCTTCGCCCCGTAATAGTTTCGTGCATTCTCTCGAGTTGTGCATTGCACATTTGTGTGAAAAATTTCACAAGACCCGAGCTTTGACATGGCCCGAGCCTAACTCCATCCGCCTCTATTCTCGTGTGTTCTTACCTGTGCTGATTAGATGCAAATTTGTGTGAACTTTGAGCACAGCCTATGCATAGCCTGACCTGAGCATAACCTGTGCAAACCTTTGCCCCCCGGGCAGTGGGGCTTTGTTGAACCGCCATCAATCTAAACTGAGCCCACATAACCCACAGCAATCACCTGGGCTAACTAAACACAAACTGCTGGGCTGTCACAAAAGCCTGAGCTGTGTAAGCTAAACCCACTTCTGGGCTTGCATACCAACCGAACCCAAAGACCATCAACTCCGGGCTTACACATACATCCGGGCTTGCACCATCAACCGGGGCTCCACATACACTCGCACTAATCGTGAGGGCCGAATAGGAAACTTTGACTCAGTGAGTAAAAGTCTGACTAAGCCGAGTGAGTGAATAGCCATCGTTCACCGAGTCAAACCGCCGAGTTGAGTTGCCTCCTCGTATAGCCGAGTCAATCCTAACTCGCCGATTTACCGAGTTGAATCGGCCGTTTATAACTCGAAGCCCACACCACTGGGCTCACCGAACCCATAACTTGGGCTACACCGAACCGAGCCCACTTCAACCCAACCTGGGCGTGCATACTCTGGGCCGTGCAGTTTCACACCGCTGGGCTTCTCAAAACCAAAAATTTCAGCCCACTCCCATTAAGTTTTGCAAACACTTCAACCAAACTAAGCCCATCAAAACCAAATTGAGCCAACAACTACTAGGCTTCCCAACAAACCAAATGAAACCCAACAAAACCAAATGAAACCCAATAAACCAAACCAATCCCACCAAAACCAAATTAGATTGTGAGTTCAATTTGAGAGCTAGACCATGTCAGGATTTTGGTCTGCATCTAGGGATGGAAACAAATCCCTTAGAGAGCGTGCTTACGGGCACGCTTCACGTGATGAACCCCACATACCATAGTGATTTTAGAGAATTTTATGCGCCTTCTCGGTGGCCCCGACCTCACATACCCTAATCACTATGAGCACATGTATCATCCATCACAGGTTGAGAATGAACACTCTCCTCATACCCTACCATCACTTTTAGATCAATTAGAGGCTCGACTATCCGCTTTAGATAGGCAATCGCTTTAGAAAGGCAATCTGTCGAATCTAGTTTTTCTAGGCAATATGAAACGCATGCTTGCACCTTATGTGGTGGCTTAGACCACCCGCTGAATACTTGTTATATCTTGCATGATTTTAGACAGTCTAGGGAAAACCATGATAATCCAATGAACGAAGTGTCTAGAAGTGACTATTGGGACCATAATCAACCTGCACACATGCATCATTCACCACAGTGGGGAGATGAACAATTTTATACTCCCCCAACTCCTAGTTTGCAATCAACAATGGATACACTCATGGAGCTAAATGCTAGGCTTGAAATGAATGCAATGCATGACCATCCATATAGCAACATGTCTGAATTTCCCTTCTCTAGTGAACCTCATGCACAACCATACAATGAATATCCATATGAGGAATGCATACCCACTAGTGAAGACTCTCCTTCAATAGAACAACTCAAGATGATTCTTCAAAGGAACCTAATTGAGTTACAAAATGATAGGATTGAAAATAGTGTTTCTAGTCTTACTCATGCAACTAACATTGAATATGAACCTAATCTAGAGGTAGATGAGTACACTAAAAATACTACAATATTGAATGGAGAGATGGATTTTTGCTATGATGATGATGATGATGATGAATATGAAGAGCATGTGTATTTTGAAAATGTAATAGAATTTTTAGGTTCGCGACATTAAGTGTCTCTCCCGTGAACCCTATGAATGATGCTTCTTCCGATATTCATGCATGTGATATTGATGTGGAACTTTGTGCCATTGTCCCGTGAAAAGACCATGATTTACCCACTCCTGACCTTAGGAAAGAGTGTGACGGTGCAAATGATTTTATACATGAAAATAACTTAGATGTACCTAACCTCTCCCCGAGTCACAAATTGAAACTCCTCCACCAAACCTAGGTGTAGTTTGTCACAAAATTGCAAAACCAACTTTTCCGAAAATGCCTAACTTAGGCCTAGAACTTTGTGCTTCCCAAGTCCTCTTGGACTATTTTGCATCAAAGTATAACACTCTTAAGGAGCCACAGTTGGAATATGTATGTATGCCTGTAATTAGCAAAACTCATTTTGAGTTAGACCTTTTGCATGATGTACCTTTAAAATTGCAAGATTTTGTTCTCACAAACACACCCGTTCACAAATTTAGGTTTGGGAAACTCCTTCACATCTGATCTTACTTGCACTCTCATTTTATTTTTGTGTAAGGTGTTGATGTTTGTACATATTTTCTATTGGGTTGATCCTCAACTCTTTAGATTGTTAGTTTATGGTGAATTTTTGTATATAATCCAAAAGTAGGACTTGTTAAATTTTCTTTTCTTGATTCGGTTGAGTCTTCTTGCACATATATTATGCTAATCCGATATGATCTCCGTTGAGAATATTGGATTCTAGCCTTGACGAATGAAGCTCAACCTTGCTCCCGCCGACATACCGGTAATCTCTTCCCTTTTATCTTTTCAAGATAGTTCTCATGGTTTGTGACTTTTTAATTTTTCCTATCTGTTGACACATTGAGGACAATGTTTGATTTAGGTTTGGGGGTGTGATTTGCATTTAGAGTTTTTAGTCTTTTATTTCACCTTTTATTTTAAAAAAAAAAAAAAAAAAAAAAAAAAAAAAAAATCTTTTTAAAACCTCCAACTTTTAGAGATTTTAGAGTCACTAGCATGCTTTTAGCTATGTTTACATAGAGAATCGACCGAAATAACAAAAGTTAGAAGTGCCGGAAAACGCAATCGGGTTCCTTAGTTGATTAGAGCGTTAAAGTTGGATTTAACCATACCGGGAGGGCTAATTAGGTCTTTGTTTAGATATTCGGTAGTAGAATTGTGATCACCCATAGTGGAGACTACCCATTTTACATCAAGCGAGGTACCGACCTTCACTCTTTGTGACTTTCTAGAAAAGCTTTTTAGAGTGTGTGTCACCGTACGTCAATTAGGGTAGGAATGGTGAGCTACCCAACTTCGCACCACTTTTCAGACTACTTTTGATCTCTTGAGTGCTAATTCCGTCAATCATGAGGGTGACGTCTAAAGATGAAAACTCCTTCTAAATATCGATTTGCAGTTAGCATCTCTCTCTCTCTCAATCGCCAAGACCCATAGAAACACATCATCACAAGAACCCGAGCAGAATCGAATATTGAAAGAAAAATTGATATAGTCCAAGGTTTATGTGCAACAAAGAAAAGAAAACAAGATGAGAATTAATGAAGTTTGTGAAAATTTAAATTTTATCGTTGTTATTGTAATTTAAAAAAAAAAAAAAAAAAAAAAAAAAAAAAAATTGTATTTTATTTTTTGTGTCTAGTTACAGTTAAAAAAAAAAAAAAAAAAAAAAAAAAAAAAAAAAAAAAAAAAAAATTATTATTAAGTTTTTGTGAAGTTCAGAAGTTCGTCATCAATAGTTGAAGACCGAAGATTGAAGACGTTTCTATGATTTCTTATGAGAGAGTGATGTTAATTGCCGATCGGGTGAGAAGTGAGTGAGTACTCCCACCCTTGCTAATGGTTGATTTCCTTTCTTAGAGATCATTAGAAAAAGATTCTTTTGTCCACACTTTGTGGAGTCTCCAGATTTTATTTCGGAAGGTTATCCTTCTTACCTACAACGTGTGCGGGATTTTCTCTTTACTCCCGCCGCGCACACATGAGAGACTAAAAAGCGATCTTTTTGAGTGCAATTATCATAAAATCCTAATGGTGAGGCAGGAAGTCGAGGCTTATGATCACAATCGAATCCGAATTCTTTCATATGGTATGGTTACTTCTCGCTCAAAGACTTAAGGATGAGAATGCGTTCTTCGATAGTTCTAACTTCGTTACTAGCATGCGTAAACTCTATGTCCTCATAGCTTCTTGGAGGCTTGAGACTCTTTTACACTGAAGTTGGAGAAGGTTTTGTGGGTACACCTCTTGTAAACCCTCACGAGACTACAACTCGTCCACTAGGGACACCTAGGGGTTTAAAGGCTTAGTGCATACGCTAAATGCATTCGAGAGACTGCGAAGGTGGGTATAGTTAGGATTTCTTATTTTCTGTTTTACTTGAGGACAAGTAAAATTCAGGTTTGGGGGTATTTGATGAGTGCCAAATATTGCATATTTATACATCTATTTATTGGCATTTTACTCATCTTTTGCGCATAGAAATCGATATTATCCCGCATTTCGTGTTTTCTTTGTTTTCAAGAATAAATATTTGTTTTAATTAATTTTGTATTTTTAGGTACTAAATAAAGTCGGAGAATCGAGGAGCCAAAAGAGCGAAGAATTGGAGTCGAGCATCTATGGAGCAGATAGCCAAAGCCCGCGCGCAACAGTTGCAACCCAACAAGTAGCAACTCATCTCAAGACATGGGCTTGAGCTAGACCTGACCCGCGACCCGGATCCGAGCCCGTGCACTCCAAGCCGTCGAGATTTCGATCTTCTACATCCAACGGTCGCTGCCCTCACTATACATCATCTCTTGATGCTCCGTGCAACACTAGATCGCTCCAAAACCGGCAACCATCCTCAGCCGTTCAGATCACACCAGCTTCATCCAATGCTCGCTGAGGCCTCCTCATCTTCCCCTGATACACCCGCCTCACAACAAAATTTCACACACCCTATACCCCGACCAAACCCTATCTTCTTCTTCCACCTTCTCTTACCTCCTCAGACCTCCGCAACTCCCTCTCCCCGACCACCTCCACACCCTTTGCAAGAGCCGCCTCACCACTACCAACTCCTTTCACCTCTCTCCGTCGCCATCAGCCAACAACCACGCCATCACCTCCTACTTGCTTCTATTTCATTCATAGCTTCTAAACCTAGAAGCTAAGTGAGAAATAGAAGGAACTAGGTTAGGGTTTCATCACAGTGGGGAAAAATCAAAGCAATAGAGTTCTGAGCACGATTAGACAGAAGAGAACGACGCTGTGTAGAGTATGGGTTCGATTCAACTTTAATTTAATTTCTGTTTTTACATTAAATTAGGGTTTGAGATATTTTCAGTTCTTGCATGTATAAATAAGAACTTGCTTGTGAGTGTTTGAGACACGCCTGGATTAGCCGGCTGTCAACTTTAGGTTTAATTTGTATTGTGTTTATCTCAAAGCATGTTCTAGTTTAAGTGCTAGGGTTTGAGATGAAACCCTAGCTTATCACGTGTTCTTCTTCATGAATGTTCTTGAATGATTGAATGTTTTCTAGATAGGATTAATTTCGGTGTGATAACAATTTGCTCTCACAAAGGCATACCAACGCCATGGATGCACTTTGTAGTTTGATCCCCTCTTTGTTATGTATACTGCAACCCAAGCTTAATGAATTATTATGATCCTCGATTATTTGTACCTTAATCGGACAAGTAATACTTGGGTAGTAAACTTAGTTGTGATTAATCTATCAAGCGGAGAAACAACCTTAGGTAAGTGGAGACTTGACACTCTCCCTTGACTGTCACAAGGATAAGAGTAATTTCATGAAGTGAAAACATAGCATAGGTTAGTGGTGGAATCGATAACCTTAGCAACCCCTTTACACTATCTGTTACCTTAGCTAGAGTCACTTCATCACATATCAGCCGTTTGGCAACCAATTATCTATATTACTCTCTGTTGCCTTTGTCACATTGTCAACCTTGAATTCAGTTAAGTAGCAAGCCTTAGATCACATAAGGGCACCACAAGTCTCTGTGGTTCGACCCGTACGTGCCCAGTGCTACATCGCGACACCGTGCACTTGCGGTATTTCCGTAGGCCGTAAAATAAACAACTTTCCGGGCCTACCAGGGGCAATGCTGTTAGAGGATAATTTATTTCAGCAGTATATTTCCCATAGCTAATTTTCTTTTGACAAGCCTCAATGCTGGTCTTGTTCTTAGGTGTCCTCTTCTTTTTGGGATTGACATTGCTTTCCTGCATTTGTTTTGAAGTCTGCAATATCTTATGTGTCAGGCTAAGACATCCATTAGGCTCTCTCCACTCCAAAATAACTTGGTTAATTGCTGCAATTTGTAGCTTCTTCCTGTTGCCAGATCATGCCTCAAGATTACTCTTGGGTATGTATAGATTAAGTTTACAAACATGCAGAAGGATTAACTGGATCCATGCAGTCAAATCTGAAGGGTGTGAAATCACTTTATCCAAGGCTGCTTTGAGATTCTAAAGAAGTTTAGATGACATGGTGCCGGGATTGATGCAAATTTAGTGATACCGTGTTGGAAAACCAGGAGGCTGAGTTATATCGTCATCAGTCACAGATTGGTTTATGTCCACCATTGGAGTTGTGATGGTGACTGCATCATGAGGTTTCTCCACTCCATGGATAAGGAAGTCATCCCCAGTGTTGTTAATGGCCTTGTAATTGTATCAACATCATGCTTGCAAGATCTTGTCCATGCATTGGAACGCGTTCACTTTATACATAACCACATATGCATTTGGCGTAATGTATCTTCCCATGCTGCAAATACTTGCGCATTGGTACATATCCTTTCTCTGCAGATTTCTTTCTTGGCCTCCGTATCATAATGCTGGTCAAATAAATTCCTGAATATTGAACTTCTAATAAATCCTCTCCCTCCAACTCCATCATGGAAACCATCGTAGTTTCTGAATGGACAATGTAGTTACCATGGGAAGTAGATGAATGTGTATGTTTGTGTAGTGTTGGTGGGATTTGGGTTGATGTTGGGTTGGAAGATGGGGTAGGGATCTGGGAGGATGATAAATCCAGTGTACATGCATCAGAAGCCGAGGTTGCTGAATTTCGAGGGGTGGATGAAGAATGAGACCGTGTTCTGGGCATTGCGCATGGAACCTAGGGTATAACTGTCAGTAACTGCTCTAACTGCTTCTGGGGAGAACGATGGAAAGGCGCAAATCATGACCAATAAGGATGTTCTCTACAAAACTAATCCTAATAGTAAGTATAATGGGAAGGGAGAAGATGGGTATGAAGATGAAGTGCAGGGGAAAGGGGAGGAGAATCCACAAGCTTTCAATTGCCCGGAAATCGCCCCCAAATCGCCGAACTCTCTCTCTCTTCCTATTATTATTATTATTATTATTTTTTATAATTATATTATTTAAATATTATTACATGAAACTAGTTGGAAGCCTAACAAGCTAAGCTCCAACGACATACTACTACATTAATTGAACGAGTTCTTTGTGCTAACCTACCGCCGAGCCTCATGGGTAACCTAGCCAAGGGAGCCGAAACGGCGGGAGGAAATTTGAGATTGTGTCACAAGGGGGCAAACTAACACTACCTTCCATGTTAATTCCTGCAATATTACGCCATTGGGGACTCGAACCTTGGACCTCCTGGAGCGCATTAAACTTTGGGAAACGGGGATGACCAGCTGAGCTAGGGGCCCGTTCTTATTATTATTATTATTATTTTTTATTATTATTATTATTTATTTTTTTAAAATATAACTAATATTTATTTATTTATTATTATTTTTTTAAATGTTCTTAATTAATTAAATATTATTACATGAAACTAGTTAGAAGCCTAACAAGCTAAGCTCCAACGACATACTACTACATTAATATTATTACTGAATAATCGGTTTAATACACGTCATTAGGAGCATCAGTGGGAGGTAGCCGAGCGACAAGCTGGGCTCCTACACATTTTTGAATAGCGATGCCTAGCCTATGAAAAAGAGAACTGCCGATCTTATAGTTTGCGTCATGACTAGATAAGCAATTCCTCAATCTTTTCAGAAGTGAAATTGTATCAGCACTGAGTTCACCAAAGGATGAGAAAGCCAATACGCCAAAACCGTACCCTTGAGCAGTGCATTTGTCAAGATACTTAGTACACACCATTTGTCAAGATACTTAGTACACTTTCGGGTGACTACTTATTATTATTATTATTATTATTATTTTATAATTATTATAAAGAAGCAAAACGAGTCAAGAATTACACATGGTGTGTTGGAAGCCTAGCCACAAGCTGGGCGCCAACTCCCTTTTGGATAATAATACCTAATCTATGAAAAAGAGAACTACCAATTTTATGATTGGCGTCATATCTAACAAGGCAGTTCTTCAACCGCTTAAGAAAAGTGACAGTGTCGTCACTTAATTCACCTAAGGTAATGAAGGCTAAAACCTGAAAGACATAGCCGTGTCTTGCACAACTGTTATTATTATTAAAAAAAACATAACAGTTCTTGAAAGACATACTTAATTCACATGGTTGCTTTTTTTTATTATAACTGTTATTATTATTAAAAAAACAAAGGAATCAATACATATCGGTAGAAGGTAGCCGAGCGACAAGCGGGGCACCCACACCTTTTTGAATAGTAATGCCTATTCTATGAAACAAAGAACAACCAACTTTATAGTTAGCATCGTGATGAATAAAACAATTTCTCAATCTCTTCATGAATATGATAGCATCTTCGCCAAGCTCACCAAATGTAGTAAAAGCCAAAACATTGAACCCATAGCCATGTGACAAACACTTGTCTAAATATTTGTTACACTTACGAGAAATTGCGGAAGAGATAGCATGGCCCGGTGTGTAGTTGCGAGTTCTGGCACTCGTAAAAGGAGATACAACCGTGATATCAAAACAAACATGTTTCCCATATTCCCAGTTGTATACAAGAACATCAGCAGGCTTCGCTTCCTTACCATTAATATCATCTGATAAGAAACCTAAAGAGACTTCTTTTCTTGCAACAACACCCCCCTTGTAAAAAATATCTGCGACAATATCTCTGAGCATATCATGACGAAACTTGGGACCGAGATCACTATCACAATGCAAGGCATGGTCACCAAATACGTCCATATCCTTGCCACAGCATGAACACTTGCTGCCTTCAACAAACAGGGGTACTCAAGCGATCTTGCAAGATGAATCGAATTGCCTAGGCCCAACTGCCTGATTTAAACCACTTATGGGGATAGATTTTAAAAAATCCATTGCGTGCTCAGTCCTATTACACTGCCACTGGTGAGACTCACGATCTGTAATAGAAAAGTTGGTTGGGATAGCTTCCTTAACAGCACCAAAGTATAAAACTGCCAGATTTTTCATATAAAGGGGGGCAACATCCATGATGTTGAAGGAGGAAGCTGAGAGACCACAAGCCTGTGTAAAAAATCTGCAAAGCTTACTCATATCTAGGACTTGGTTCGGATATAGATGGAAGGTTAAAAATCTTATTTTGCAAGTGTTGAGTCTAAGCACAAGAGGCAAGAAAGCAATACTTACATGTATCAGCCATAGTATAGACACCTAAACCACCATCTTTCATAAGTTACGTAGCTAGGCGTTGTTGAACTAAACCAAAGCCTAAACCATCTCCAACCATTATCTGACGTAAAAATTGCATTAGGTTGTCATCAAACTGGGATGTAGAAAACTGTATAGCAGTAGGACTAGTTGTGCGAAGAGTAAAGTAAATTTTTGAGACTCCAAAACAATTACGCAATAACAATAATTCACACTGTGGGTCTTGTAGTTGCCGCACTTTGTTCATGAGAAGTATAGTTTTGTCAACTCTACCTGAAACCATATCACTGCAATATTGGTGGTCCATGCTGACCGGCCCTCCAAGCAATTTGACACCCACATGTTTCTTACCAATGTCAAGAGGAAATACACATGGAATATGTCTTCTAGGATCGAAAGATGGCCAAAAGAGCTCTGTTTTCTTAATGTTCAAGTGCAACCCCCTCGTAGGACCTTCAGATTGAATGATCTTCAATGCCTTAGAAGCCTCTAACACATCACCAGCAATTGTACCGTCATCTAGATACCAAGCATGGAGGTCTAATGTACATTCTGCAGCAATCTTAACAACTAGAGGATGCAATGAAAGTGAGAATAACATCGGCCCAAGTGGGTTACCTTGCTGTACACCCAAAGCATATGAATGAATATGTTGGTTGTAATACAATCTAGCGGGTGTGGAGTAGCAAAACTCTACCCATATAGAAATGCTTGGGCAATGGTTCCTAACCTCACGAATCAAAGTAGCTCTGTCTACTAAGTTAAAAGCATTTTAGAAATCAACCAAAAGCATAGTATGAGTGCAGTGAGTACCTTTTAACTCCAACAACCTATTAGCTGCATGCATAATCCCCTCACTACTACAGGGTATTCCCACCCCAAATTGATGTGAACCAAAATAGGCTGTAATATCTTTGCATACGGCGTTGGCAGCTAACTTGGAGCACAGTCGTCTCCAGATGGTTCCCACAGCAATTGGCCTTACACCACCTCCAGGTTTCAGCAAAGGCGTTAATGGAGCACTAGCCACATATTCACCCAATTCTGATGGACAATTCCCTGCAAGCCACAGATTTATAACCCCAACCAAGGATTCCAACAGTTCATTAGCCACTGCAGCAGCCGGTCCACTCAGTGCATCGAGTAAGTGTTGAGCCCTTAAACCGTCACGCCCACAAGCTGTAACTTTAGGAAAGATTTTGATTGCAGCCAACACAGCTTTAGCATCCACATATACTGAGGGTGTTGCGATATCATCTGTCGGAATGGAAGGAGGAGGCGCATGAGGGTGTTTCTGTTGCAATTCGTATAGAGTATCTGGCGTAGGAGGAGCAATACCATCAGAGGAAAGAACACGGATCGCAGCAGTATATTGACCAGACCTTAGCTTCTTCCGATAAGCTTGCATATTGGAATTCTTAGTCGTCTTCTTCGTAGGAGGCTTACGACTGTTGTTTTCATTAGAAAGACTAAGAATCTTCTGAGTCAAGAATGAACAACCTAGGGGTTCTCTCCATTTGGTCAATGATTGGTTGATTGCAGAGATCTGTAGTTTCTTTCTTGTGCCAGACCGTTCTTCCACAAAACATTTTAGAACATAGAGATTTAATGTACAAACAGGGAGTAAAAGAAGTTGCAACCAAACAAATAAATCTCTAGGCTTAGCAATGACATTGTCTAATGCTGACTTGAGAGTTCGGGAAAAATTTAGTCTGCACGAAGGTGGGATACTTACTATGGTTGTAATATGCTTCTGCAAAATTTGATTAAGCAACTCCACTGATAGACTGGTAGTATCAGCAGCAGCATTAGAATGGACAGAATCAGCACTGGATGTAGCACCAGACTCACTATTATATTGAGGCTTCTCAACACCATAAATTAGAAAATCCGCATTTCCATCATTGTATGGTCCAGCAATAACTTCAGCAGGCAGATGGTTGCGACAGGATTTCCTCCAAGCATAGGTGCGCAAGTATTTGATGCAAAGCCACATCTGCATAGCTTCCAAAACCTATTCCCATTCAGTAAAGCATTCACTGTTTATCCGAATCCTATCTCTACATAACTCCTTGTCACTTTCGGAAGGAAAATGTTGATCATGAAGGTGTCGATATATTGCAGATTTAGCATAACCTTTGCCATTAGTACCTCCATGACAACCATCAAAATTCTTGAAGGGACATGGGATTTTATCTGGGCATCTTGGTGATGCTGAATATCGCATTGTGGACGATGAAGCTCTAGAACGAGTGCAAGGCATGGCTTAAAAATTAGAGTTTAGTGTATGGGAATTTAAGGTTTCAAAAATAATGAAAACTCAAACTACCATACAACAAAACACTAATAGAACCTTCACAGGGAGGTGGTGGCCAACCACAATGTAAAGGCTGCACAAACAATTTACAAAAATCTACACCACTGATATATCTTCTACAAGGTCAACAGCAAACACCACAGCTGCAATACAATCACAGAACACCTAAATCCAAATCTTAATACACTGATATACTAACTCAGAGAAAAAGAACAAAAACCAACAATACTGCTCAAGGAAACCCCCAAGACAGAAATTCAATCAATCACAAAAGAGAAACCACTTCATCCAAACCAAACCCAGAAACCTCAATAACAGAGTCTTCAAAAATTGCACAAAACAAACACCTTCAATTCGAAACCCCCTTACTCAAAGCAATAATATTCTCTACAATGAACAAAACACCCTGTTACTGTCTCAACAAACTCCTGCTATAACCAATCGAAGAAACCCTAAATCAGATGCTCCACAATTGCACAAAGAAAGCACCAAATTCAGAAGCTACAAACCCTCTTAAATTCGAATTCACAAAACCTTAAATCGAATTACAATCAATACCTTCAAACAAATCTGGTAAATCAACCATAAACACAAATTGAAGAAACCACTTACTGAATAACAATTGGTGGTGCAAATCCTCAACAACACACAACCCCTGCAACAGATTAGAATTGTAAAATTTGAGAACTAGGTAATAAAATGCCTCCCTCGCAACCAAACCTCAATACCAAACACAAATTCAACTTCAATACTCAACAGTCAATCAGAACGAAGAAAACCTCGCTTTCACAGAAAAAAAAAACTTTTTCAAATCAAACAAAAACCCCAATCAATTCAACTCACGGCAATCACTTACAGAATTGGTGGTGCGAATCCTCAAACAGAAACATCTTAATGACCAATCGAAGAACTCCCCCAAAGAAATTACAAAATAAAAACAGAACCCTAAACTCCAAACGAAGAAAACCTCTCTACGAACTGTGGACAACGGTACTTCAGAACCCTAATTGAATCACTAACACAAGAGAATCGAAGAAAACTACCAAAGAATCTGGTTATAAAGTGAAAATATTATTATTATTATTATTATTATTATGAAAAGGGGCCACGAAGGCTTTTATTATAAAGCGAATATATACAGAAATTTACAAGGATTTGGCAGGAGACGCACAACAAGTTGTATAATAATAATTATTATTATTTATTGTATAATTAAGTTTTTATTAATTATTTTATAATTAAATAAAAACATATATTTGTAAACACGCAATATTCTAAATTTACATAAATTTCTATTAAAGAATCTCATAGGTTAAGTCAATGGTTGGAAGCTGCGCAACAATCTGAGGTCCAGCCCCCCTCTGAATAGCTACTCTTAATCCATGAAACAGAAAATTGTCTACTTTAAATCCGTGTCATGCCTAGTAAAAAAAAACTTCAATATTTAAAAAAAAAACACAAACTCCTCACCAAGCTCGCCCAATGTCGTGAAATCCAAGGTACCAAATCTATAACCATGACTAGAGCATATGTCAAGATATTTGTTGCGCTTACGGTCAACATCATGAGAAATAGCCACTCAAGGAGAAAAGTTTTGCACATCATTGCCTATAAAGGATGGAACACCAGTAATATCGAAACATGTATCTCGTCCATTATCCCAGTTATACACCGGAATATCCACAGGTCTCGCTTCACCCCCGTCACTAGCAAGGAATCCAAGAGAAGCCTCTGTTTTAGCTTGTACACCTACTCGAAAGCACATATATGACAAGGTGTCATGCACAAGATCATGGCGAAACTTTAAGACAAATTCGTTTGCACAGTGTATAGTGTGATTACCAAATACATCCATGTTATTTCCACAAATGGAATAAAGGCTATCATTGGAAAATAGGAACACCCAACCTATATCCAAGTATTGAGTTAAATTGTCGAGGCCCAATCTTTTGACCCAAACCCTTTATAAGAATAGCCATCAGGTAGACTTGAGCTTGCTTGATTTATTGTTCTGACATATGGCAAGATCTCGTTGCATCATACCATATTTAGTGGGCATTTTGTTCGTCACATGGTCAAAACATATCTGCCAATTTACTCATAGGATGGGGGGAAGCACCTTCGACAAAGATAGATGAAGATTTTAAACCACAAACATGGGTAAACGCAGCCAAAGCAAGCGTACATGAAGTTATTATACCTGTGACTCCAGAGTTACGAAGATATCATCTTGTAACTGTTGAGTTTGCAAACAAGATGCAAGGTAGCAACATTGCATCGTATCTTCCATTGTGTACAGACCTAATCCACCAAGCAGAGAAGCCACACGCATTTGTAAATTCCCAATACCAGAACCATCACATGTAACAAGTTGTTGAACAAAACTAGACAAGTGACAATCAAATATGGTCCGTGCCTCTCTAACACATTCTAGATTAGTTGTTCTCAAGGTGAAATTGAGCTTGGAAACCCCGGAACAACTAATGAGCAGTTGCATCTCAATCTGGGGATATTTTAAACTTTGAATAGCTTCCATCAGCTGCACATAGTTGTTAACACGGGCACTAACCAACTGGTTGCATAAATAAGGATCGAGACTTACAGGGCCACCTAAGAGCTTAACTCCCATGGCAAGTCTATCGATATCAACAAGAAAAACAGATTCAGTAGTGCTCCTTACATCGACTGTAGGACAAAAAAACTTAGTAATTACGAATATTAATATCAAGGCCAACTGAGATGCTTTCCTCTCTGATAATACGTAATGTTTTGGAGACCATAATTGTATCACCAATCGGGGTCCCTGTAGCGCCCCCAAAGCTAGTAGCTGACTAATCTAAGATATTAGCTAAATAAAGAGGTACTAAAATCTAAATCATTTACTTAAACATTCAATTAAGAGATTTGATACAAAACTTAAAGCAAAAAACTATCCCCGCTCTGAAATATATATATACAAGAACTTCTCTCATATGATACATATACAATAATCATTTGATTTACAAATAGAATATACAACATACTAAACATAGCAGAAGTTAACCAAATAACAGACTCAACTCCTCGAAGCTTTCGCTGCGCAACTCTGATCTGTCTCTGAAACTGAAAGTGGGAAAGGGTGAGCACATCATCCCTAAAAGGGGTGCCCAGTAGGAATAACATTTAACTTTCAAGTAATCATTTAAATGATTTGAAAATAATTCATGTTTTCCCTAACATTAAAACACAACCAACTCACAGAAGTAAACAATCATGTATATGGAACTAACTCCTTCCAAACAATGTACTAATATGGTGATTCAGCCTCCACCTAGATAGCTAATATGGTGATTCAGCCTCCACCTAGTTATTGCAATAAAAGAAAGTAGGTATAAATGAAGGAGCAGGATACTATATACCACAGATGGAAATTCTCATTTCCAAGCAATCAAATGGAAATTCTTATTTCCCAACCAATTCATAAAGATGAACAAATTACGATTCCTTTCCAAGCAATGGAAAGATTAAAAGAAACAACATAACTTTCGTAACTCAAAATTAAACAATGCATGGAATACACAACCAGACAATGCATGAATTTGTTAAACATAAACTTTTGTAAAAGAAAACAACAATAATCACAAAAAAGTTAAATATAAATTCCCACCTCTTTTGATGACAAGCCACGCCTACCTCGAGATCCATGATCCACTGGTTCATCCTTTGAATCGATCGTTGTTAATAAAGACTAACTGTTAATCACACGAGAATCTAAGAATCTAGCCAAAAAGGCTCACACAAGGCTCATAACATAATTCATAAAAGTTCCAGTTATAAGCTAAGTGAACTATCTAATGATTCTAAGCCCATTATGGTATCTCATTCTCTACCTTTAACACAACTAAGAGTTTACGAATCCAATTAGACTGGTTCTATAGTTCATTATCTAAGTCTTAAGAATCTCTACAACTTTGTAGAAGAAGCCAAAGACCAATTCGGACCATAAGGGGTCCAAACAATCAAAGTATGAAAACTATGCCTAAGACCAAGTCCATTAATCCGGCCCATTAATCTAAGGTCTGGTCCATCAGTAACCGACGGTCTCTAACGGTCAATCTAACGATCAACGGGTCTCTAACAGTCAAAGTATAAGGTCAGGTCAATAGTCAAACAGGAATCGGTCAAAGAAAGCAACTCAGTCAAGGTTCACTGAGTCAAGTCTGGTCAGATCTAGTCACTGAGTTAACTCAGTCAGATATACTAAGTCAGTTAAACAGATTGGGTCTGCAAGACTTACTGGGATGACTAATCAATTAATACTCAAGAACATAAGTTTATACAATAACTATACATTCCATTCATTCAAAAAGAAGTCAATTCAGTACAACTGTAATTTAAGCCTACCTGCAATTCGGCAGTTCCAAGCTTCTACAGCAAACACTAACTGCAACTTTATAATCACCACCAATTCAGCTTATTTGCAACTCAGTACATTCAACTACAGCAGTGAGTCCTTAGCAGTTATCCATTGCATATGCCCATCTATGTAACACTCACAACTGCATTATCAATCCCATTTCTAGTTCTACCACTACATTATCATCATCTCATTTTATCAACACTACCAGTCTAAGTCTACCACCCCCCTTTTTAGACTTAGACCTATCAAACCGTCACCACCAGCAAATCTCAGTTCAGTTCATCACTACAATCCATTAACGTCATTAACAATTACGGAATCATCATAGTTCAAATCAATCCTCTTTAAACAGCATCATTGCACAACATATTTATCTCAACTTCAACTGCAATGTCACAGCCTCAACCCACTAGTAACATTCATTCCCCTTACAAGGCCTTAGACATTCATCTAAATCAACTACACTCCTCACTGTATCAATCTGCATTTTCAGTTCAATGTTTCAACACTCAACAACTACAAAACATCACCATTACTAACTCAATCTTCAACAGCCTGTGACATCATTAATTCCAAACCTTAACCATTTCATCTTCAACAACAATTCCATTCCAAACAGATTTTGTATGTCATTCAATACATCTTCTCCATCTCAGTAACTCCCATTACTATCCGAGACTCTCATATTCACCACCACCAAATCAATTCCAACACCTATCCTGCAACAACAATATCTACTTCCCAATATCAGCTGAGCAAAACACAACTGTATCCCACACCACCTGCCTTAAACTCAATTCAACACCACCACTAATTCATCCCCCATGTCCGATTCAGTCTCATGAGTCCTAGGTTCTCTAATCTTTTCCCTGACTTGCATACACTTCAACCATCATCAACATTTCACACATTTACAGCAAAATCATATCAAACTATAAACATCCACTTTATCTCAACTAACCCGTACATTAACAGACACAACAACAACATAATAGTCTTCAACTCGATCACTAAAAAAATACCAACATAAACTCAACAATCCAACTTCAATCTGCAATTACATAATATAGAGACTTACCCGATAATAACCTCCATCTGAATAGTTGTTTCACCAACCACAGTTGCTATAATCCTAGATTAATCCATCACCAAGTCCAATATAATTATATTTATCTCAATCCCAGCTTCAAGACCACACCAGCACCAAAACTATATCAGCGACATCTCAATTCCCTTCTCTTGACTTTATGAGTTCAATAAACCCCAGCACTACCATCAATCTCTTCTGATAAATCTTCTCATGAAACCCTAACTCTTGAATTCAAGCTATTCTTCAACTTCAAATTCTAATTCGGGTTAAACCCATCTCTAATCATCCTTGTATAACATCAATTTCATCTTCGAATTCTTCTCTGCAATTCCAGTGAAAACCTAACTTATCACAGAATCATCTCTCTTCAATTAACTATAAATTTCTGATCAAATCCAATTTATAAACTCAACAACACCTTATTTGATTCGATGATTTCAATAATTTTATATGAAGTTCCTCGACAGAGAGTTCATCTCTGAATCGCCAGAGAAAAAGAAGAAGAAAGAGAGAAAAGAAAATAGAAATAAGAAAGAAGAAAGAAGAAGAAAAGAAAGAATAAGAAGAATGAATCTTCTCGGTCGATTAAGGATAAGGACGACCAAAAATTGCTAAAGGCACTCGACCAAAAGATAAGGGCAGCCCAGTCAGCTAAACTGCAAAAGACTACTTTACCCTTCGAACTAAACCAATGATATCTTCTTCGTCCGGAATCCGATTGACACATTCGAGTAGCCCATCTCGCACATCTTTTCGAGACCTAATCGATGATACTAGTTTCGTATCTAGATCGTTTTTTGATTAATTCCTAATAATTAAAATCTATATTAACTAATCGAGTCCTTAACGACAAAATCGTCTCATGACCGGTCTAATAGCGTTAACGAGCTTTAGGGTCCTTACATTCTCCCCACCTTATTCATTTTCGTCCTCGAAAATCGAACCATCCTTTTAGTCTTCAAAACTCCCCACCTTATAGAATAATCTCATCTCTTGTCTAAGCGCAGACAACATGAAACGAAGTACAAACCTATATGGTTTTATATAACTAAAATTTGTGGCTCTAGGTTCAATAGATTAGTTTCTATTTCAATAAGTTCCTGGTTCTAATTACAAGAGAAAATACTCTATAAGAAAGTCTCTAAGTAAAGATTGGGATCTATCAGTTCACTAATATAAGCAAGTCTCCCTTCAGTGCCCAGTGATGCAAGAATGCAGTTGCCCTGTCTAAGTTCGCGACACCTGATAATGCCTACCTACGTAACAAGTATCACAGGAACACATAAGAATTACCAACCTCTCTATTCCCCAGTGCTGGATTAACTAAGTATTAATTATTTTTTTAAGATTAATTAGTATCTTAACTTTTATCTTAACTGGTGCAATTTAAAATTTTACTTCATAGAATATGTACATATTTCACAACATTTTAAGCAATTTAGTCGTCCGAATTTTTTTTTTTTTTTTTTCTTTCACCATTATAAGTAATCCCAATTCGATTTTACGTCAATTTATAATATCTAATATTTTAATTTTAGTGTAATACCATATATAAATTAGATTTTCCAAATATTATTTACTGTAGATTTGCAACTAGTCTAATTACTCGAATACTATTATCAACCGTGGTATTATTCTCATTATTTATTTTATTTTATTTTTTGTTGCTAGTCCAGTTGGTACACTAAGCCTTAATCTTCTAAATATAATTCTACATTTATGTAAAGATTGATATAACAAATATTATTCATTCAGATTGAATCCATATAATGTATCTTGTTAAGTTTTGGCGTTGGATAAATTTGAGTCTGCATTATAATATATCCTAATAGTCTTTAGATTTTAGTCTTTATAATAAATATCCTGTTCACAAGCAAAATTGTTCTCCTTTAAGTCTAACTTCGTACTAACCATTCAAGTACTATAAATATCACTTCATGTGTATAATTTAGTGATTTAGTGAATCATTTATTGGACAAAAAATAATTTGTGTATAAGTTTGTTAACAAGTTTGGTCTCTATTTTATGCAATATATGACCTCATATTCTTAATCTTACCGAATAATTCTTATATTAACTATCTGGTTTAAACGCAAAACATATAATTCTAATTTATTTATTTTTTATTAGTTAACTTTGCAAAACTTAACCGTAGATAAACTCTAATAATTTTTCATAGTTATTTAATCCTAATCATTATTTTATCGCTATATATTTGTTAATGAGATTTTAATTTAAGTTATGCCCAATATAATACTAATTTAAATTATAACAGTTTAAGTTTGTCATACTAATTTCCCATTTCAAAAGATGAATAAATCTATTTACGAGGAAGGATCCTATTAATATACAAATTTATTTTCTTTTAGTTCTAGTATTACACCAAGTATCCGAATGTTAGTTCATCTATTTACTAAGTATCTAATATTATTACACTAATTTATTTTTGTCATACTAATTCTACTTCATTTATATTTGTTTCATTTTAAAGATTTACTGGACGATTTGTTAGATTAAAGATAATTTCAGTACAAGATTACTAACAAGTTGAGTCTTTTTATTTATATATTATATCCTCGCTTTCTTAAGTCTAGCGCCTAACAAATATTATCTTAATTATCTAGTTTAAACGAAAAAACATATGTCCATAATTGTAATTAATTGTCTTCATTAATAATAATTATTTAATCAAAATTCTTATTTTTGTATCTTTAATGAAATTTTAGTTAAGCTAAGTTCAACATGATACTAATTGATAAATGTTAACACTACTTTATTAAAATTATTATTATTACTATTATTCTTATTTATAATTACTATTATAATTAAATTTTTTTTTTATTATTATTAACATTGATGGTCAAACTATTATTCTAACTACTCTTACAAAAATTATTATGTCCCAAAAATATTATTAAAAAATATTATTAACATTTATGTGATTATAAATTGTTGACCCTACGTATAAGTCAGGATGTTCAATAAGTTTTCTGTGTGACTTTCAAGATTTATCAATTGTGTTAATCTCACAATTTTTCTAGTATTGGATTATGTACATGTTCATACTTTTTAGAGTAGTTATTCTCAAATCCTTATTAACTAAATCTACTGGTGTACCCTACAATTTTTACTTCATTACATAAAGAAACAACCAAACAAACAAATCAATCAATCAAATAAATCTTTTAATTATTGATAGCTTTTAGTGATTAAGATTTATCTCACAACCCAACCCAGTTCTAAGCTAATCTACTTCACTAACTGGCACTGGCTATTCCTATCTTTTCCCATATAAGATCTAATAGTGAGCTCTGATACCAACTTTGTAGCGCCCCCTAAGCTAGCAGCTGACTAATCTAAGATATTAGCTAAATAAAGAGGTACTAAAATCTAAATCATTTACTTAAACATTCAATTAAGAGATCTGATACAAAACTTAACGCAAAAACTATCCCCGCTCTGAAATATATATATACAAGAACTTCTATCAAACGATACATATACAATAATCATTTGATTTACAAATAGAATATACAACATACTAAACATAGCAGAAGTTAACCAAATAACAGACTCAACTCCTCGAAGCTTTACCGCGTAACTCGATCTGTCTCTGAAACTGAAAGTGGGAATGGGTGAGCACATCATCCCTAAAAGGGGTGCCCAGTAGGAATAACATTTAACTTTCAAGTAATCATTTAAATGATTTGAAAACAATTCATGTTTTCCCTAACATTAAAACACAACCAACTCACAAAAGTAAACAATCATGTATATGGAACTAACTCCTTCCAAACAATGTACTAATATGGTGATTCAGCCTCCACTTAGATAGCTAATATGGTGATTCAGCCTCCACCTAGTTATTGCAATAAAATAAAGTAGGTATAAATGAAGGAGCAGGATCCTATATACCACAGATGGAAATTCTCATTTCCAAGCAATCAAATGGAAATTCTTATTTCCCAACCAATTCATAGAGACGAACAAAGCATTACGATTCCTTTCCAAGCAATGGAAAGATTAAAAGAAACAACAGAACTTTCGTAACTCAAAATTAAACAATGCATGGAATACACAACCAGACAATGCATGAATTTTTAAACATAAACTTTTGTAAAAGAAAACAACAATAATCACAAAAGAGTTAAATATAAATTCCCACCTCTTTTGATGACAAGCCACGCCTACCTCGAGATCCACGATCCACTGATTCATCCTTTGAATCGGTCGTTGTTAATAAAGACTAACCGTTAATCACACGAGAATCTAAGAATCTAGCCAAAAGGCTCACACAAGGCTCATAACATAATTCATAAAAGTTCCAGTTATAAGCTAAGTGAACTATCTAATGATTTTAAGCCCATTATGGTATCTCATTCTCTACCTTTAACATAACTAAGAGTTTACGAATCCAATTATACTGGTTCTATAGTTCATTAGCAAAGTCTTAAGAATCTCTACAACTTGGTAGAAGAAGCCAAAGAACAATTCAGACCATAAGGGGTCCAAACAATCAAAGTATGAAAACTATGCCTATGACCAAGTCCATTAATCCGTCCCATTAATCCAGCCCATTAATATAAGTCCTGGTCCATCTGGTAAACTGACAGTCTCTAAAGGTCAATCTAACAGTCAAAGGGTCTCTAACAGTCAAAGTCTAAGGTCAGGTCAATAGTCAAACAGAAATCGGTCAAAGAAAGCAACTCAGTCAAGGTTCACTGAGTCAAGTATGGTCAGATCTAGTCACTGAGTTAACTCAGTCAGATATACTAAGTCAGTTAAACAGATTGGGTCTGCAAGACTTACTGGGATAACTAATCAATTAATACTCAAGAACATAAGTTTATACAATAACTATACATTCCATTCATTCAAAAAGAATTCAATTCAGTACAACTGTAATTTAAGCCTGCCTGCAATTCGGCAGTTCCAAGCTTCTACAGCAAACACTAACTGCAACTTTATAATCACCACCAATTCAGCTTATTTGCAACTCAGTACATTCAACTACAACAGTGAGTCCTTACCAGTTATCCATTGCATATGCCCATCTATGTAACACTCACAACTGCATTATCAATCCCATTTCTATTTCTACCACTACATTATCATCATCTCATTTTATCAACACTACCGGTCTAAGTATACCACCCCCCTTTTTAGACTCAGAACTTATCAAACCGTCATCACCAGCAAATCTAGGTTCAGTTCATCACTACAATCCCTTAACGTCATTAACAATTACGTAACCATCATAGTTCAACTCAATCCTCTTTAAACAGCATCATTGCACAACATATTTATCTCAACTTCAACTGCAATATCACAGCCTCAACCCACTAGTAACATTCATTCCCCTTACAAGGCCTTAGACATTCATCTAAATCAACTACACTCCTCACTGTATCAATCTGCATTTTCAGTTCAATGTTTCAACACTCAACAACTACAAAACATCACCATTACTAACTCAATCTTCAACAGCCTGTGACATCATTAATTCCAAACCTTAACCATTTCATGTTCAACAACAATTCCATTCCAAACAGATTTTGTATGTCATTCAATACATCTTCTCCATCTCAGTAACTCCCATTACTATTGGAGACTCCCATATTCACCACCACCAAATCAATTCCAACACCTATCCTGCAACAACAAAATCTACTTCCCAATATCAACTGAGAAAAGCACAACTGTATCCCACACCACCTGCCTTAAACTCAATTCAACACCACCATTAATTCATCCCCCATGTCCGATTCAGTCTCATGAGTCCTAGGTTCTCTAATCTTTTCCCTGACTTGCATACACTTCAACCATCATCAACATTTCACACATTTACAGCAAAATCATATCAAACTATAAACATCCACTTTATCTCAACTAACCCGTCCATTAACAGACACAACAACAACATAATAGTCTTCAACTCGATCACTAAAAAAATACCAACATAAACTCAACAATCCAACTTCAATTCTGCAATTACACAATATAGAGACTTACCCGATAATAACCTCCATCTGAATAGTTGTTTCACCAACCACAGTTGCTATAATCCTAGATTAATCCATCACCAAGTACAATATAATTATATTTATCTCAATCCCAGCTTCAAGACCACACCAGTACCAAAACTATATCAGCGACATCTCAATTCCCTTCTCTTGACTTCATGAGTTCAATAAACCCCAACACTACCATCAATCTCTTCTGATAAATCTTCTCTGAATTTTCTCATGAAACCCTAACTCTTCAATTCAAGCTATTCTTCAACTTCAAATTCTAATTCGGGTTAAACCCATCTCTAATCATCCTTGTATAACATCAATTTCATCTTCGAATTCTTCTCTGCAATTCCAGTAAAACCCTAACTTTTCACAGAATCATCTCTCTTCAATTAACTATAATGTTAGATATTCGGGTTGGATCCGAATATGGTCGCCCATATTGTATGTGTCAAGACCGGTAGGGTTCCATATTCCTTAGGGTTTGGAACCAATATAAACATCTCTAGCATATGTGTAAAGGGCGACGTGATTCCACCAATATCACACATAAGTTTACCATAAGAAAAGTGGTAACTCTAACCCTAAAAGGAGTTACCATTAGTAAGAAAAGGTTTCAAATTCTTAGCCTGTGAAACAAGCTTGTGCTCATCATTGGTGATTGTAGTACCTGCTAATCGTCGTGTTGGATCGTTGTTGTTGTTGCTGCTGTTCCTTGTTTACCAAATCGGAGCTCAAGTTCTAGGTATGAACCGATACCCGCTTCCGCTTAATCGTATAATCTCTGATATTGGTATCATGAGCTATTGGTTTGCCGCATTTTTGTGCTTGATATAACATGCTTTGTATGCTTGAAAGTTGCTGAGAACATGATAGTATCCTGATTAGGGTTCTTGTTTTTCTTTTTCTTTTTTTTGGGTTAAAAACCATTAATGGATGTATAAATATTTCGGATCTTGATAAGGGTGTTTTGGTTTGAAATATTTAATTGGGTATGTTCATTATTGATTCAAATGATCTCCTGGAAAGTTTTGTATCGTTTGAACATGTGGTTTGAAAGATATTGCAAAAACCCTAGTTTTATATCATGTTTGTGAGCAGTGGTTTGATGATTGTTTTGATGTATATATGTCGATCCATGTTAATTAAAATTAATATATATAGATAGTGCTCTCTGAGAGCTTTCTTTTGACATATTATTTGCTTGATCGGAGCTCGTATGAGTGAGATATGGTCTCCCAAAGTTGGTCACGCGCGTCTGTACGCTGCTGAAATTTGGAGAAGACGCTGAACAGTAACCGAGTTAAATCGATGAGTCAACACAGTAAGAAATCGGCGAGTCAACAGTGTCCAAAATCGGCGAGTCAACTCGGTCTAGGATCGGCGATTCAGCTCGCGGTTCGGACCGGTGGGTCGGCTCGCGGTTCAGACCGGTGGGTCGGCTCGAGGTTCAGACCGGTGGGTCGGCTCGCGGTTCGGACCGGTGGGTCGGATCGCGGTTTGGTTCAGTGGGGCGGCTCGCGGTCCAGAACAGTGGGTCAACTCGCGGTCCAGACCGGAGGTTCAGCCCGTGGTTTGGCTCTGGTTATTTGTTTTTCATTTTTCTCTATGTTGTGGTTGTCGGATCAACTCCAATTTTGGTACCCTAAGGTTTTTCGACGCTCCGAATTCAATAAAACTATTTTCAGAACCTAATTAGATTCACATGATAGAGTTTCTTTGAAATTATATGGTAAATCGCTTTATCCATGATAACATGTGAATGGTTTATGTTGTGATTGTCTTAATTTCTTTAATATACAACATGTATGGTGCTGGATTGAATTCATATCTTACTGAATTGTATATCTAGATAACATGTTGATTGATTAGATAATCATCTTGGTTTGATAACATGTTTGATTGAATTATTATTTTGATTGATAGCATGTTAAAACAATTGAGTGGGAGGTTGTTTGGTTGAGTTTGTTTAATTCCCAAAAACCATTAACTTGCGCATATATTAAATAGATGTAGAAAATATTACTTGTGGCGCGAGAGATGATTAGGAGTTTAACGATTTTTCGATCTTGCGACTTGTAATGTTGTTTTGCTATTTATTTAGATTAATGTTGCAAAGTTGTTTTTTGAATGTGTATAGTGCCATAAGTTTAATATCCTTTTCTTATTTTTCGCATGCTATGTTAGACTAAATGGCTTCCAAGAACATCATTGCTGATTTAAACAAGGGTGAAAAACTTGATGGCGACAACTATAATATCTGGCGCCGAAAGATCGTTTTTCTCTTGAATGATGATGGGCTGCAGGAAATAATTGAGCATGTGATGCCTCGGCCTGAGGAGGGTACGACGGTTCAACACCGTCGCAACCTCGAGGCTTACCGGGGAATGGATTAAGAAGGATCACGGTGCTCGTCATATGATCCCGAGCTCAATGCACAATGATCTCATTGGAGAGTTTGAGAACCACCGGTTTGCTCATGACATGCTAGGAGGTCGGGCAGAAATTTGGAGTTACCTCTTTGTGGCTAAGTTGCGCGCTTTAACTATGAAGTTTGACACTTGTCAAAAGAAGCCGAATGTTACAATGAAGCAACATTTGAGGACAATGTCGTCAATGATACACGAACTTGAGGCTGCAGGTCATCACTTGTGAGATGAACAACGGTACAAGCTGTTATTCGTTCGTTACCTAACTCTTGGGATGAGATGAAGCAAAACATGACACATAATGATAATGTTCGCACTTTTGAGGATATTTCTCGTCGTGTGGAACTAGAAGTCGAGCGCTTGGAAGCGCTAAGACGACGAGTTCTATTTTCATTCTTTGAATCTGTTTCGCATAAGACCAATGGGTCTAAGCGCAAGAGGGGTAAGGGTTCTTCGGTTAAGAATCCTCGTGATGGATCTGGGTCGTCCACTACTAACGCTCCTAAGCGCAAAAGAGGCAAGCGTGCTGGTAAGAAAGACAAAGCAGAGATGAAATGCTTTAACTGTGATAAGAAAGGACACTTTGCTCGTGAATGCACCGAGCCAAAGAAGGTAATTTCGAGCCTATTCCTCGCTATGAATGTTTTGTTTCTAGTCAAGCATTAGTTGCTCATTCTCCTCATTTGTGGGTTGTAGATTCGGGAGCAACCGACCATGTAGCGAGGGACCGAGAAGGGTTCCTAGATTATCGTCGAGTTCTGTTGGGAGCATGAGAGTTTATATGGGGAACACAACTAGCATAGAAGTACTTGGCATCGGTACCTATATGCTAAATCTGCGACAAGGGCGCACGATAATCCTCCATGATGTACTTTATGCTCCAGATATTCGACGAAATTTAGTTTCAGTTAATAGTATGTTGCGTCTAGGCTTTAGTTTTCTTTTTGAGGGTAATGCTGTTAAGATTTGCTTGGCAACTGAGTTTTATGGTTTTGGTTTTATGTCGGATGGTTTTATGGTTTTGGATATTGACAATTCTAGTTCTTATGATGCTAATAAATCTATTCATTAGTTACGTCTTCCTCGGATGTTAATAATGATTCTGTGATTTGGCATGCTAGATTAGGTCATATAGGGCAAGAAAGGATGACTAGGCTAGCTAGAGAAGGTCTTTTAGGACCCATCGCTAAAGTCTCCTTGCCTACCTGCGAACATTGTCTTGCAGGGAAAGCCATTAGAAAACCGTTTGGGACGGCCAAAAGGGCCTCTGAGCCTTTGCAATTAATTCATTCTGATATATGTGGCCCAATGAACGTTAAGGCAAGACATGGAGCCTCTTATTTCATCACTTTCACAGATGACTTTACGCGATATGGTCATATTTACTTGATATCCCACAAGTCAGAAGCATTGGACTGCTTTAGACGCTATGTATGCGAAGTGGAAAATCAACTAAATAAGAGCATTAAGGCTCTCAGAACTGACCGTGGTCGCGAGTATCTATCTGAACTATTCAAAGGGTATTGTGAGGAAAAAGGGATCCTGAGACAATTGACTATTCCTGGTACTCCGCAACAAAATGGTGTAGCAGAGAGAATGAATCGTACTTTGTTAGACATGGTTAGGTCGATGATGGCGCAGGCTCATCTTCCTATTTCTTTTTGGGGAAATGCGTTACTGACTGCTGCCTATGTCCTTAATCGTGTGCCTTCGAAGTATGTACCTTCCACCCCATATGAATTATGGACCGGCAGAAACCCGAATTGGGTAATTTGCGACCATGGGGTTCAGCTGCTTATGTACACAATAGTTCTCATCGGTATGGGAAGCTGGGCCCTCGAGCGAAAAAGTGTATCTTTATCAGATATTCTGATCACTTAAAAGGCCATGTGTTCATTGGTGAGCATCCTGATGGAAGTGTAACTGAGATTGAGTCACGTGATGCAGATTTCCTTGAACAGGACTTTCATAGAAGGAACGAGATAGGGGGAGATCTTAGCCTCTTTGAGGTGGAAGAGTCAATGGAAGACACAACAATTCGTCTAGTTGAGAATAGCGAAGAAATTCCTCGTTCTCCTAGGGAAAGTGGGAGTGTTCCACCTGATAATGGATTGGCTCCATCGAATCAAGAACCCAAATCTCGGAGAAGTGAACGTGGAAAAGTCCCTCGTCGTCGTTTTCAGATTGAGGGGGAAAGTTTCATGGTTTGCTCACATGATGACGCAGAGCCTAAGAATTTCAAAGAGGCTATGTCATCTCCTAAAAGGGAAAAATGGATTATTGCATCGAAAGAAGAGATAGAATCAATGAGGATTAATGGTGTGTCGCACATATGGATTTGGAATTTCATCAAATGGATGTTAAGACTGCATTTCTCAATGGAGAACTAGATGAGGAAATTTACATGGAGCAACCAGAGGGCTTCGTGATTAAAGGTCAAGAGCGCAAAGTTTGCAAGCTCCAAAAATCTATTTATGGCCTAAAACAATCATCTAGACAATGGTATTTAAAATTTGATCGAGCCATTGTTTCCAATGGGTTTACGATGATAGAGGAAGACCATTGTGTGTACGTTAAACGGTCCGATAAAGGTTTCCTTATCCTGTCCTTATATGTTGATGATATCCTTATAGATGGAAGTAACATGGAAATTGTTGTCGCCACAAAGAGTGGTTGTCCTCAACTTTTGAGATGAAGGACATGGGAGAAGCAAGTTATGTGCTCGGGATTAAGATCCTTAGAGATCGTTCAAAGAGACTTTTGGGTATGTCACAAGAGACGTACATTAAAAAGGTTCTTGAGCGATTTCACATGAAAGATTGCAAGCCCATAGACACACCCGGTTGCTAAAGGTCGAACTTAAGCCTTGATATGTGCCCTAATACCCCGAAGAGAAAGACAGGATGTCGTGGGTACCCTATTCCAACGCAATTGGGAGCCTGATGTATGCTATGATGTGTACTCGGCATGACATATGCTATGTTATTGGATTAGTTAGTCGGTACCAGTCGAATCCTGGTTTTGAGCACTGGCAAGCGGTCAAGAGGATACTAAGGTATCTCAAAGGTACGAGCGACCTCATGCTATGCTACAAGGGTTCGGATCTACGTCTCAGTGGTTATTGTGATGCTAACTGGAATGGCGAAATGGGAGAGAAAAAATGCACATCAGGGTATGCTTTCTTGCTAAATGGCGGGGCCATCACATGGAGTAGTAAGAAACAGTCAATTGTCGCTATGTCATATATGGAATCTGAGTTTGTATCTTGTGAAGCTGCAGTACAAGAATCTAATTGGTTAAGGAGGTTCTTTGAAAGTTTTGAATTTGTCACTCACGCTACTGATGCGGTGAAAATTCACACTGATAGCACATCAATGATTGCTTATGCAAAAGACCCAAAGTACCATGGAAAGACTAAGCACATTGATAGGAGGTGTTGTTTTATTAGAGCTGCTCTTGCGAAGAAAGAAATAGTTTTTTGGAGTACATGCCTGCTGTAATTGATGATAGTTGATCCCCTTACTAAACCTATACCAAGAGATGTTTTCATGTCTCATGTTAGGGCGTTAGGTTTACGTAGGTGGTAATGGATGTCTCTTTATTTATTTATTCTTTTTCTATGACATGATGATCTTAGATGCATATGTTTTATGGATATTTATTAATAATCAATACAATTTGATAATGGTTCATTGTTATGATCGATTATTTACTTATGGGCATGTATATACACGCTGACATTGGTGCATAGAGAATGCATTATTTCAAAACTTGATTAATATGTCACCTGGTATGGACTGGCTTACTCACATAAGAAGTCACCTTTTGGCGCTAAGGAGAGCGAGCAAAGATGAGATGATGCATCGCCTTGGCAATACCAAGATGAGATCTATATAGTGAAGATCGATGATGAATGTACCTACTGTTCATCATACCTTAAAGGATAGCCAAATAAGAAATCTCTTTCACGGCGCTTGTTGAAAGCGAGCAGTTAGAAATTTTGGATTAGGCGCAAGAGTTGCGACTACGTCAAGATTTGTAGAGTGTTAGAGTTTGTGACATATACTTGTGTAGACAAGTAAAACTCCACTCTAGCGCATTTTCATATTATGCGTGCTTGCGACCACCACGGAGGTGCGAAAATTGTTCCCTGCTTTTCTCACCATGTGAGTCCGTATGATAATTAGATTATACACAAGTAACCTTACGACTTTTGACTTTGTTATTAAGTAAAGATTCGATGACTGCTACTTTAGTATGTGTCCTGTAGCCATGGATGATCCGGCTTAAAGGGTACATATCTGGGAAAGCAGTTGATTCTGAAACTTCATGGCAATAGTGCGAGAGGAAGGTCATCAAACTCATAAATGTTTATATTCACAGTCGAAAACTTGAGTTTCCTTCTTTGGAGTTGCAACACAAGTGTGAATGTATTTACAGTAAGCTAGCATGAGGGTTAGACTAGCTCTACGAGGGATCAGAGTAGTCTAGACCAATGAGATTTTGATGGACCTAGGATACTACGAGATACAAACGTTTTTTTTTAAAGGGTTGATGTCTCTATGCTGACTCATATTGAGCTTCTAGTATGGAGCTCCCAAAATGCAGGTACCTCGACGGTCGCACGGGCTATTTACTAATATGAACTTTTCTTTCTTCTGGTACAATCCACACACACTATGTGCGAGTGGGAGATGTTAGATATTCGGGTTGGATCCAAATATGGTCTCCCATATTGTATGTGGCAAGCCCGGTAGGGTTCCATATTACTTAGGGTTTGGAACCTATATAAACATCTCTAGCATATGTGTAAAGGGCGACGTGATTCCACCAATATCACACATAAGTTTACCATAAGAAAAGTGGTAACTCTAACCCTAAAGGGAGTTACCATTAGTAAGAAAAGGTTTCAAGTTCTTAGCCTGTGAAACAAGCTTGTGCTCATCATTGGTGATTGTAGTACCTGCTAATCGTTGTGTTGGATCGTTGTTGTTGCTGCTGCTGTTCCTTGTTTACCAAATCAGAGCTCAAGTTCTAGGTATGAACCGATACCCGCTTCCTCTTAATCGTATAATCTCTGATATATAAATTTCTGATCAAATCCAGTTTATAAACTCAACAACACCTTATTTGATTCGATGATTTCAATAATTTTCTATGAAGTTCCTCGACAAAGATTTCATCTCTGAATCGCCAGAGAAAAAGAAGAAGAAAGAGAGAAAAGAAAATAGAAATAAGAAAGAAGAAGAAAAGAAAGAATAAGAAGAATGAATCTTCTCGGTCGATTAAGGATAAGGCCGACCAAAAATTGCTAAAGGCACTCGACCAAAAGATAAGGGCAGCCCAGTCAGCTAAACTGCAAAAGACTACTTTACCCTTCGAACTAAACCAATGATATCTTCTTCGTCCGGTATCCGATTGACACATTCGAGTAGCCCATCTCGCACATCTTTTCGAGACCTAATCGATGATACTAGTTTCGTATCTAGATCGTTGTTAGATTAATTCCTAATAATTAAAATCTATATTAACTAATCGAGTCCTTAACGACAAAATCGTCTCTTGACCGGTCTAATAGCGTTGACGAGCTTGAGGGTCCTTACATTCTCCCCACCTTATTCATTTTCGTCCTCGAAAATCGAACCATCCTTTTAGTCTTCAAAACTCCCCACCTTATAGAATAATCTCATCTCTTGTCTAAGCGCAGACAACATGAAACGAAGTACAAACCTATATGGTTTTATACAACTAAAATTTGTGGCTCTAGGTTCAATAGATTAGTTTCTATTTCAATAAGTTCCTGGTTCTAATTACAAGAGAAAATACTCTATAAGAAAGTCTCTAAGTAAAATTTGGGATCTATCAGTTCACTAATATAAGCAAGTCTCCCTTCAGTGCCCAGGGATGCAGGAATGCAGTTGCCCTGTCTAAGTTCGCGACGCCTGACAATGCCTACCTACGTAACAAGTATCACAGGAACACATAAGAATTACCAACCTCTCTATTCCCCAGTGCTGGATTAACTAAGTATTAATTATTTTTTTAAGATTAATTAGTCTCTTAACTTTTATCTTAACTGGTGCAATTTAAAATTTTACTTCATAGAATATGTACATATTTCACAACATTTTAAGCAATTTAGTCGTCCGAATTTTTATTTATTTATTTATTTATTTCACCATTATAAGTAATCCCAATTCGATTTTACGTCAATTTATAATATCTGATATTTTAATTTTAGTGTAATACCATATATAAATTAGATTTTCCAAATATTATTTACTGTAGATTTGCAACTAGTCTAATTACTCGAATACTATTATCAACCGTGGTATTATTCTCATTATTTATGTTATTTTATTTTTTGTTGCTAGTCCAGTTGGTACACTAAGCCTTAATCTTCTAAATATAATTCTACATTTATGTAAAGATTGATATAACAAATATTATTCCTTCAGATTGAATCCATATAATGTATCTTGTTAAGTTTTGGCGTTGGACCTAAATTTGAGTCTGCATAAAATTATAATATATTCCAATAGTCTTTAGATTTTAGTCTTTATAATAAATATCCTATTCACAAGCAAAATTGTTCTCCTTTAAGTCTAACTTCGTACTAACCATTCAAGTACTATAAATATCACTTCATGTGTATAATTTAGTGATTTAGTGAATCATTTATTGGACAAAAAATAATTTGTGTATAAGTTTGTTAACAAGTTTGGTCTCTATTTTATGCAATATATGACCTCATATTCTTAATCTTACCGAATAATTCTTATATTAACTATCTGGTTTAAACGCAAAACATATAATTCTAATTTTTTTTTTATTAGTTAACTTTGCAAAACTAAACCGTAGATAAAATCTAATAATTTTTCATAGTTATTTAATCCTAATCATTATTTTATCGCTATATATTTGTTAATGAGATTTTAATTTAAGTTATGCCCAATATAATACTAATTTAAATTATAACAGTTTAAGTTTGTCATACTAATTTCCCATTTCAAAAGATGATTAAATCTATTTACGAGGAAGGATCCTATTAATATACAAATTTATTTTCTTTTAGTTCTAGTATTACACCAAGTATCCGAATGTTAGTTCATCTATTTACTAAGTATCTAATATTATTACACTAATTTATTTTTGTCATACTAATTCTACTTCATTTATATTTGTTTCATTTTAAAGATTTACTGGACTATTTGTTAGATTAAAGATAATTTCAGTACAAGATTACTAACAAGTTGAGTCTTTTTATTTATATATTATATCCTCGCTTTCTTAAGTCTAGCGCCTAACAAATATTATCTTAATTATCTAGTTTAAACGAAAAAACATATGTCCATAATTGTAATTAATTGTCTTCATTAATAATAATTATTTAATCAAAATTCTTATTTTTGTATCTTTAATGAAATTTTAGTTAAGCTAAGTTCAACATGATACTAATTGATAAATGTTAACACTACTTTATTAAAATTATTATTATTACTATTATTCTTATTTATAATTACTATTATAATTAATTTTTTTTTTATTATTATTAACATTGATAGTCAAACTATTATTCTAACTACTCTTACAAAAATTATTATGTCCCAAAAATATTATTAAAAAATATTATTAACATTTATGTGATTATAAATTGTTGACCCTACGTATAAGTCAGGATGTTCAATAAGTTTTCTGTGTGACTTTCAAGATTTATCAATTGTGTTAATCTCACAATTTTTCTAGTATTGGATAATGTACGTGTTCATACTTTTTAGAGTAGTTATTCTCAAATCCTTATTAACTAAAGCTACTGGTGTACCCTACAATTTTTACTTCATTACATAAAGAAACAACCAAACAAACAAATCAATCAATCAAATAAATCTTTTAATTATTGATCGCTTTTAGTGATTAAGATTTATCTCACAACCCAACCCAGTTCTAAGCTAATCTACTTCACTAACTGGCACTGGCTATTCCTATCTTTTCCCATATAAGATCTAATAGTGAGCCCTGATACCAACTTTATAGCGCCCCCAAAGCTAGCAGCTGACTAATCTAAGATATTAGCTAAATAAAGAGGTACTAAAATCTAAATCATTTACTTAAACATTCAATTAAGAGATCTGATACAAAACTTAACGCAAAAACTATCCCCGCCCTGAAATATATATATATAAGAACTTCTCTCAAATGATACATATGCAATAATCATTTGATTTATAAATAGAATATACAACATACTAAACATAGCAGAAGTTAACCAAATAACAGACTCAACTCCTCAAAGCTTTCGCTGCGTAACTCTGATCTGTCTCTGAAACTGAAAGTGGGAATGGGTGAGCACATCATCCCTAAAAGGGGTGCCCAGTAGGAATAACATTTAACTTTCAAGTAATCATTCAAATGATTTGAAAACAATTCATGTTTTCCCTAACATTAAAACACAACCAACTCACAGAAGTAAACAATCATGTATATGAAACTAACTCCTTCCAAACAATGTACTAATATGGTGATTCAGCCTCCACCTAGATAGCTAATATGGTGATTCAGCCTCCACCTAGTTATTGCAATAAAAGAAAGTAGGTATAAATGAAGGAGCAGGATCCTATATACCATAGATGGAAATTCTCATTTCCAAGCAATCAAATGGAAATTCTTATTTCCCAACCAATTCATAAAGACGAACAAAGCATTACGATTCCTTTCCAAGCAATGGAAAGATTAAAAGAAACAACAGAACTTTCGTGACTCAAAATTAAACAATGCATGGAATACACAACCAGACAATGCATGAATTTTTAAACATAAACTTTTGTAAAAGAAAACAACAATAATCACAAAAGAGTTAAATATAAATTCCCACCTCTTTTGATGACAAGCCACGCCTACCTCGAGATCCACGATCCACTGGTTCATCCTTTGAATCGATCGTTGTTAATAAAGACTAACCGTTAATCACACGAGAATCTAAGAATCTAGCCAAAAGGCTCACACCAGTCTCATAACATAATTCATAAAAGTTCTAGTTATAAGCTAAGTGAACTATCTAATGATTCTAAGCCCATTATGGTATCTCATTCTCTACCTTTAACATAACTAAGAGTTTACGAATCCAATTAGACTGGTTCTATAGTTCATTAGCAAAGTCTTAAGAATCTCTACAACTTGGTAGAAGAAGCCAAAGAACAATTCATACCATAAGGGGTCCAAACAATCAAAGTATGAAAACTATGCCTAAGACCAAGTCCGTTAATCTAAGGACTGGTCCATTTGGTAAACTGACAGTCTCTAAAGGTCAATCTAGCAGTCAAAGGGTCTCTAACAGTCAAAGTCTAACGTCAGGTCAATAGTCAAACAGGAATCGGTCAAAGAAAGCAACTCAGTCAAGGTTCACTGAGTCAAGTATGGTCAGATCTAGTCACTGAGTTAACTCAGTCAGATATACTAAGTCAGTTAAACAGATTGGGTCTGCAAGACTTACTGGGATAACTAATCAACTAATACTCAAGAACATAAGTTTATACAATAACTATACATTCCATTCATTCAAAAAGAATTCAATTCAGTACAACTGTAATTTAAGACTACCTGCAATTCGGCAGTTCCAAGCTTCTACAGCAAACACTAACTGCAACTTTATAATCACCACCAATTCAACTTATTTGCAACTCAGTACATTCAACTACAACAGTGAGTCCTTACCAGTTATCCATTGCATATGCCCATCTATGTAACACTCACAACTGCATTATCAATCCCATTTCTATTTCTACCACTACATTATCATCATCTCATTTTATCAACACTACCAGTCTAAGTATACCACCCCCCTTTTTAGACTCAGAACTTATCAAACCGTCATCACCAACAAATCTCGGTTCAGTTCATCACTACAATCCCTTAACGTCATTAACAATTACGGAACCATCATAGTTCAACTCAATCCTCTTTAAACAGCATCATTGCACAACATATTTATCTCAACTTCAACTGCAATATCACAGCCTCAACCCACTAGTAACATTCATTCCCCTTACAAGGCCTTAGACATTCATCTAAATCAACTACACTCCTCACTGTATCAATCTGCATTTTCAGTTCAATATTTCAACACTCAACAACTACAAAACATCACTATTACTAACGCAATCTTCAACAGCCTGTGACATCATTAATTCCAAACCTTAACCATTTCATCTTCAACAACAATTCCATTCCAAACAGATTTTGTATGTCATTCAATACATCTTCTCCATCTCAGTAACTCCCATTACTATCTGAGACTCCCATATTCACCACCACCAAATCAATTCCAACACCTATCCTGCAACAACAACATCTACTTCCCAATATCAGCTGAGCAAAACACAACTGTATCCCACACCACCTCCCTTAAACTCAATTCAACACCACCATTAATTCATCCCCCATGTCCGATTCAGTCTCATGAGTCTTAGGTTCTCTAATCTTTTCCCTGACTTGCATACACTTCAACCATCATCAACATTTCACACATTTACAGCAAAATCATATCAAACTATAAACATCCACTTTATCTCAACTATCCCGTCCATTAACAGAAACAACAACAACATAATAGTCTTCAACTCGATCACTAAAAAAATACCAACATAAACTCAACAATCCAACTTCAATTCTGCAATTACACAATATAAAGACTTACCCGATAATAACCTCCATCTGAATAGTTGTTTCACCAACCACAGTTGCTATAATCCTAGATTAATCCATCACCAAGTACAATATAATTATATTTATCTCAATCCCAGCTTCAAGACCACACCAGCACCAAAACTATATCAGCGACATCTCAATTCCCTTCTCTTGACTTCATGAGTTCAATAAACCCCAACACTACCATCAATCTCTTCTGATAAATCTTCTCTGAATTTTCTCATGAAACCCTAACTCTTCAATTCAAGCTATTCTTCAACTTCAAATTCTAATTCGGGTTAAACCCATCTCTAATCATCCTTGTATAACATCAATTTCATCTTCGAATTCTTCTCTGCAATTCGAGTGAAACCCTAACTTTTCACAGAATCATCTCTCTTCAATTAATTATAAATTTCTGATCAAATCCAATTTATAAACTCAACAACACCTTATTTGATTCGATGATTTCAATAATTTTCTATGAAGTTCCTCGACAGAGATTTCATCTTTGAATCGCCAGAGAAAAAGAAGAAGAAAGAGAGAAAAGAAAATAGAAATAAGAAAGAAGAAAGAAGAAGAAAAGAAAGAATAATAAGAATGAATCTTCTCGGTCGATTAAGGATAAGGACGAGCAAAAATTGCTAAAGGCACTCGACCAAAAGATAAGGGAAGCCCGGTCAGCTAAACTGCAAAAGACTACTTTACCCTTCGAACTAAACCAATGATATCTTCTTCGTCTGGTATCCGATTGACACATTCGATTAGCCCATCTCGCACATATTTTCGAGACCTAATCGATGATACTAGTTTCGTATTTAGATCGTTGTTGGATTAATTCCTAATAATTAAAATCTATATTAACTAATCGAGTCCTTAACGACAAAATCGTCTCTTGACCGGTCTAATAGCGTTGACGAGCTTGAGGGTCCTTACAGTCCCGTTATCCAGATACCAAGCTTGCAAATACAAGTCACAAACTTGAGAAATCTTCAACACCATTGGATGTAAAGTTAGTGAAAAGAGTAAAGGGCCCAAGGGATCGCCTTGCTGCACTCTTGCGATGATGAGAGGGTGTGAGTACCATAGTAAAGTTTTACGGAACTATAATAGAAAAACTCCACCCATCTCGACATAGTGGGGCACCTACGTCTAACTTCCATGATCATCGCAGTTCTGTCGACAAGATTAAACGCATTCCGAAAATCCACCAACAACATTGACATGGAAGTGTAATTGCTTTTCTCAGTCAGGATACGATTAACAGAGGGGAGTATGGATTCACCCCCACTTGGGATTCCAACCTCGAATTAGAAGTCACTAAGGTAAGCACTCATGTCTTTGCAAATACTAAAAGCTTCTACCTTAGAAATCATCTGCCTTCAGATAGTACCCAAGGCAATAGGGCGTACTCCACCATCTGGTTTGAGAAGCGGTGTGAGGGGAGCACTAGTTATATACTCACTCAGTTGAGGAGGGTAGCGACCAACAAGCAACATGTTAACAACAATATTAATAGAATTAAGTAATTCATCGGCAATAGTTGTGGTTCGGCAATAGTTGTTCTTTGAACCACCGAGAAAGGTCAAGCGGTGTTTAGCATGTAAACCATCTACTCACTTATTATTATTATTATGAAAGGTGCCGCAAAGGGCTTTTGTTAACCAAAATAAATATTTACACAGGGATGGGTGGGAGTCTAGCAACAAGCGGAGCTCCCACGCCTTTTTGAATAATAATGCCAAGCCTATGGAAAAGAGAACCTCCTATTTTATCGTTAGAATCGTGACTTGCAAGAGAACCTCTTATCTTATTATTATTACTAGGATATGACTGTTATTGCTGTCAGGTTTCACGTATCCATCCTAGGCAAATCTAAATTTTGTAACAAATTCGTCTATGTCAGTAAGAGAAGGCGATTTATAGGTTTGATATTTTTCCATTTAAAAAAAAATCATGAAGAGAAATTATTGTAAAAAAAAATGTATTTGGCATGCAAGGAATAAAAGAGTTGTCCATAAAGTTGAAAGATATAATCCTAATCACCAAAATTTCTCTCAAAATTCCAGTCCAAAATTTTCTCAAGGAATTTCTGGTTTTGTTGGGATACATTAATTGAGTGAGTATGATACTTAAAAGTAGCAGTAGCTTCTACCCAGTCTTCATCACCGCCGCCTCTTCTAGGCATTTCTCACATTCTCTGTCTTTTTCCAGTAGTCCCAGTGCCAAAAAGTCCACTTTGTTCCATGCTCAGGATATCATGACTGGAGTCATCCAGACTCCCACTTCCGCCATGTTTGTCAGCTGATTAAAGCTCTTGTAGGTGCTTTTTAGCAAGGTTTTGGAGGGGCTACAGCTGATAATAAAAAAATATATATTCTTATTTATCGAATTATTAATTTGGCACGTTGTCCAGCCTTAAGACCAGATAAAATATTTTTTAAGAGAGTTTTTAAATAATTGAGTTTAATCGATTTTCTGCCACCTGTTATTAGGGTAAGAGATGTAGGTCTAAGCAGTAGGGTGTGGTCACCAAAGATAAGTGGCAAAAAAAAAAATATATTTAGTATGTGAATCGGAAATTTGAGAAAGGAATGTGATCATAAGGGAAACTATTGTGAGCTTTGTATAGGCCAAACCGTGTGTATCATAAATAAATGGAAATTTTATTTGGTTTGGCTTTCAATTTTAGGAAACCAAATATGAGAAGAAACCCAATGTGATAAACTTAGTTTTGTGTTATTTAGTTTGTCGCGCGCTATTGGAAACCAAATATGAGGGTCGTAATTACTTCTTGATAATTACGGATAATATGTTTTACGTTATAAAATTTATTACAGTTATAGAATAAGACGTAGCAAATTAGAACATTTAGGTTCAAAGGCCTAAGCACTTGTTTCTTAGCCATTCGGATTGCAACGCTAATATACATTACTATTACTACTCGGTACAGATGGATATCAGCATGAACTGAAGTGAGTCTGTACTTGTTATTGGTAGATCCTGATCTACTCATGAATATTGCTGCTCACTTGGAGCATGTATGTCTTCTCTCGCTGATTCTCTTTTTCTTTTTCTTTTTCTTTTTTGATTGATCAGGAGATAACGTGTTTTTTCTTCTTGTTTTTGGGTTTAGGGCCCTAAAAATTCTACCATGTTCAGAATAATATGTCGTGCAATTGTGGCTGACCATGTGCATACTGTAATATGCTTTGGTTGGCGTCAAAATGTGGAAGAGGTATAAATCCTTCTACTGAATTATCTCTTAAGGAGACTCAGCTTCATAGATTTGATATGTATCCCAACATATTCATGCTTTTATAGATGGAACGGTGCATATATCTCACTGCCGCAAATTCAATGTGCTTAATACCGGTACAATTTCACAATTACCATAGTCACCACTTGAACTGATTTTGTATCTTCCATTGAACCAATTTCATGGACTAAAACTTCCCAACTCACTGGAAAAGTTAAAGAAAAATTGGAAAAAGTTACACAACTTTGAGTCATCTGACTTGTATGTCAGTTTAGAGGAAACCTCAATTTCGGTGCATCTTCATGAAACATGCATTAAACAGAGGCGCTTTGTAAAATTAAAAAAATATATACTTGCTGCTGAAAAAAAAATTAGATCTAAAAGGATGATTATAATTGTACAGTGTAAATTTCGATAACATAGCATCTAGGATGACACATTTTTAAGACTGCATACAGTTCTATAATAGTACCAACCATTTTTCTTAATGGTTGTTTGCAGCAAAGAAAACACAACTAAGTCGATTGAAAAAAATCACAACTTAACAATATCATCGAATAAGTTAACAATGGTTGTGCAGTTCCTACATCCCTGGTAGTACCAACCACCATCGGTCAAATTCCAATTAGCGTTACACATCCCAAAAATTTATTTTGTTCCTGCAGTAACCCGAAGTTAAAAACATATACACTATGTGGTTGAATAAGGGAACTAATATTAGATTGTTTAATTCCAGCTAGAATTCTTTTTGACCGATCAAAAAAAAATCCAGCTAGAAATTTACGCTACACCCGGCATACCATTTGGCCACCAATAATTCAGAAATTGTCTTCATGTTGTCACGCAGCAAAAGTGCAGCTGTCGTCACCCCATAGAGTAATCTTCACATTTACACTGTTGTATAGAAAAAATAAAAGCTCAAGATCAGCGACCTTCTAAAGTTCTGAATTGAACATCTTGTATGTTAGAAATATTTTGATGAACATTTTAGCACACTTGTACCTCAATTTCTGAAGATTTAGGTCTCTCTCTCGCATAATGGATAGTTGTCCATTTGCTCTCTTAATTTCTTGTAGAGTTATTAGGCTTGTTTTTTTTTTTTTTTTTTGATAAAAGAAGGTTGAATTTTTTTATTAGGCTTGTTAGAAGTGAACAATAATAAAAAAAAAAAAAAATAGGAACAGCACTAATGCTACGCAGAAGGTGATGTTTGAGTGCTTACGGGTAGGATATGTGTTTAAAGACACATGAATCTAGTTCTTCAAAAGCAGTAAATGAGAACTTGTGTTGTGGTATTTTCTTTGTGGTGGAACCCAGTGCTTTAACCTTGGTATTCCACTAAAAAAAGGATCGTGAGTCATTTCTAGCAGGGATGAATATTTTCTATTCAGCCGCAAGATTCCATTTTCCAAGTGAATAAGTTACACCCTCGTGTTGTAGCGGCTCAAATTTCCATATAAGCTTTTTAAGAATAACCCCATGTAACTGATCTTCTAGTGACAGGAAAAATGTTAGATAAAGTAGTTGGAGGAAGGGACTGGCAAAGTCGTCATTATGCAGAACATGTAATTGGCACTACTTACATAACAGGATTATCAAGACATAGTTTTTCCATAGTTAAATAAAAAAAACATGAATCAAACAAAGGGGATAAGCCTAAAGCAGGGCTTGAAAAAAATAACTGGTGTTCGAGCAAGAGACATAGGGCAGAGTAGTAGGTGTAGTCACCAAAGATAACAGTGGTATGGTATGTTTTTAGCTTGTGAATCAGAAATTTGAGAAACGAATGTGATCAGAAGTGAAACAACTATCGTGAGTTTTCTATACCAAAATGTGGGAATCAAAATATAATGAATTTGAATTTGTAACCGTTCTCATACTCGATGGCAATCTATAACGGTTGTAGCATTGAAATTGAATATTAAATCCATGGCATCATTAATAAGAAGAAGAAAATTTGTTTTAGACATCATTATTTCAATCGTGACCGTCCTTTATGTGCCTAAACTATATCCAAACTATAGATAACCGTCATTTATATATCCAAACTATAGATAACCGTCGATGTAGGAAAACACCATTGTCCTTATAATATAGATTATTATTATTGAAAAACCAAGAAAGAGTCAATACATAGCGGTAGTAGGCAACCTAGCTACAATCTGGGCGCCTACACCTTTTTGAATAATAATACCTAGTCTATCAAACAAAGAATTACCAATTTTAAAGTAAGCATCATGGCTAACTAGGCAATTTCCTAATCTCTTGATAAATACAATCAAGTCCTCTCCCAATTCTCCAAAGGTAGAAAAGGCTAAAGCTTTGAACCCGTAGCCGAGATCGGCACATTTATCCAAATATTTGGAGCATTTACGTCTCACAGCTGCATTGATAGCATGGCCTGGGGTAAAGCTTTGGGTTCTGGCAGTTGTAAATGGCGAGATCCTAGTGCCGTCAAACATTTATTATTATTATTATTATTATAGGATAAGGATTATTACATGAAACTAGTTGGAAACCTAACAAGCTAAGCTCCAACGACATACTACTACATTAATTGAACAGGTTGCTGTGCTAACCTACCAGCGAGCCTCATGGGTAACCTAGCCAAGGGAGCCGAAACAGGCGGGAGGGGGCTGAGATTGTGTCACAAGGGGGCAAGCTAACACTACCTTCCATGTTAATTCCTGTAATATTACGCCATTGGGGACTCGAACCTGGGACCTCCTGGAGCGCATTAAACTTTTTGGGGAACGGGGATGACCAGCTGAGCTAGGGCCCGTTCTTATTATTATTATTATTATTATGTTTATTTATTTTTTATTTTTATTATTATTATTATTATTATTATTATTTATTTATTTATTTTAATGAAAGAGCCACCTGGGGCATTTTTTATAAAATAAACATAAGTGTAATTACACAAGATTGGTGAAAGACTATTATTATTATTGGATAAAGACTATTATTACAAGAAACTAGTTGGAAGCCTAACAAACTAAGCTTCAATAGCGCACTAATACATTACTTTAACAGGTTGTCATGCTAGCTTACCAACGAGCCTCATAAGGAATCAGCCAAGGAAGCCGAAGCGGATAGGGGGTATGATTATGTCGCAAGGGGGCAAGCTAACTCTAGCTTCCATGTCAAATTATGCAATACTGCGTTATCGGGAACTCGAATCTGGGACCTCCTGAAGCGCATCAAATCTTCATGGAACAGGGATGACCAGCTGAGCTAGCTACCCACTTTTATTATTATTACTGCTAGAAAAATTATTTTACTTAATCACTTTTTAATCTGGATATAATTTTCAAACTAAAAATCAAATTAAAGTCAAGTAATTATTTAATATTTGTTCTTATTTATTATTCACTCGATTCAAGATTCATACAGAGCTTTGGTTGGTATCCTAGCAATAAGCTGAGCTCCAACACCTTTTTGAATAGCTACACCCAATATATGAAAAATGAAACTACTTAAACCACTACTGGCATCATTACTAACCAAACAATTTTCCAAACGCTTAAAAAAACAAAAAGTATCCTCATCAAGCTCTCTCAAAGTAGAGAAAGCTAAAACACCCAAACCATAGCCATGTGAAACACATTTGTCCAAATATTTAGTGCGTTTTAGAGAAACTGCATTCGAAATAGCTTTGCCAGGGACGAAAGCACTAACACCTTCTCCAGTTAAGGGTGAGACACCCATGACATTATAATTTAAGAGTAAGCTATATTTAATAAAATATTGATTATATATAAATTTAAGGGTATCTTTTGTCATCTATAAAATAAAATAAGAATAAAAAAGATAAATGAAGCATTAAATTTAGGTGAGACCAAACTTATGCTTTTGTAGCTTTTAAAAGAACGCGCAATTGGGGGATAAAAAAAATAATTGGGGGATAGAGGAAAAAGACAAAAACTAGATTTAAATATCAAATCAGGGTCACCCCTTATCTAAGCATTTTATCTAATTCCTAATCTACCCCTTACTAATCATGTTTAGTGGTTAAATATAATTAGTTAAGTTAATAGATTAGTTTGATAATCATTAGAATAAATCATTATCATTGAATTTGTTGATGCAACAACATCAAATCAAGATATTTATGATCATGAAGGTTTAGGTGAAGAACCAACCCAGGAAAGTAAACTAGTTGAATAAGTGCTCCAATTACTCATATATAGGTATTAATGTATTGAAATTTGATTTTTTTTTCATTGAATTCGCCATTGTTGCGCCTGAAAAACTCAGTGCCGGCATGGTAAAAGTATGAATACCATGCCGGCAGTGACCAAACCGGCATGGTATTCATACTTTCACCATGCCGGTACACAATATCCCCAATTTTGAAAATTGGAAGTACACTACCGGCATAGAAAGTTCATTATCGAGCATGCCGGTAGTAGTGCCGGCATGGTTGATTCCCAAGTGTACCGTGCCGGTTTGAGGACAAAAACATAAAGAAAACTTGTCTGAAATAGCATGTACCGGCATGGTATTCATCTTAAAAAACCATGCCGGAACTAGTACCGGCATGGTATTCATCCTAAAAAACCATGGAACTAGTATTCGGCATGCATCCTAAAAAACCACGGCACTAGTAGGCATGGTATTCATCCTAAAAACTACGCCGGAACAAGAAGATAGTAGGGTATTCATCATAAACACAAGCCGGGATTGGATTGAAAGTTTATGATTCTAACCCAAACGAAGGTTTAAACAACAACAACACTTTAAATATGATTAGGTATCATGTACCTTCTCAATAAAGCCATTTCTTCTTCTTCTTCTTCCTTATCAAGAACAATTCAATTTAACCTATCTTTAAGAACTTGTTAGGGTTTGATTTTGATTTTGATTTTTAGTTTTAAATTTTAATTTAGATAGAAGAATATTTTAGTATTTTCGCCCCCAAAAAACACCCCTTAACGGATATTATTGGATGGGGTTAGTAATTCATATCCCCCAATTAGTTTTTTTATCCCCCAATTGCGCGTTCTTTTAAAATCTTTTCCACCCCAATTTAAAAAGTTGGGAAATTTTGGAAGTGCTTTTTGCATAAAAGGAACTTTAATTTATTTTTATTTTTTTGCCAAACACTAGTTTCAAAAATTGTTACCATAAATGCATTTTCAAAACGCTTTTTGGAAGAAAAAAGAAAACATTACCAAACCTAGCCTTAAGTAGGGGTGTGCAACGGTTGGACGGTTGCGGATTAGGGGTCACCCGCAACCAAACCGTAAAAGTTGCGGTTTTGGAAAATCAAACCGTGTCCGGTCCAATCACCCGCGTTTTTTTCATCCGCGTATCAACGTATGATACGGTCCGGTTGCGGATCAACCGCGGATTTACTCATTAAAAAAAAAAAAAAAAGTAAAAAAAAAAAAACTAAGTTAAGAAAGATAGACAAAGAATGCAATGTTAATTCATTGACAACTTGGCATGTTATTCTTAGTGTTTGGTAATGAAAATTATATGGGTCTTGAAAAGATTTAATTTATGTTTTATGTTCTTATCTCTTAATGTTTGGGCCATGTCATGTGACTAGAATTTTTTGTTGGTGCTTTGAGTTATTTACATTGTGCTAACATGCTTTAGAATCATGGTTTATATATAAAACCCAAAATTGTGGCTACACAAGCCCACGGAACTAGATAGGGAAGTTAAGGCCTTTACTACCCCTACGGTGCGGTTAAAACCGCGGTTCTACGAATCCAACCGCAACCAAACCGCTAAACCTTGCGGATTTGAAAACTCCAACCGTGTCCGGTCCGTAGCCTCTTGCGGATTGGTTTTCACCCGCAATTTTGCGGACGGTTGCGGGTGAAAACCGCGGTTCCGGTTTTTTTGCACACCCCTAGCCTTAAGTGACATGCATTTGGCATGTATTTGAGTAGAACAACGAGGCCCAAGTGGAATTTGTACCAATGGGCTCCTTTGGCAACGAACAAACCCATGAACCGAACTATTGAATTCTTTTTTTAATAGGAAATGAAATATATTTCTGAGAATAATAAACTACATATTGTTTTTGTCTAATTGGACCATATCATTAATCCAATCAGGCAAAACATCTGCAAAAACAAAATAACTAGTTTCAGACCTATCATGTTTTGCAAGTTCATCAGCTAAATGGTTTGCCTCTCTTTTAACATGAGAGCATTCCCAAAACTCAAAATCTCTTAAAATTATTAAAGCATCAAAAATAAGATTATAGGTAGTCCAATTCACAGCCGCTGAGTTTCCTTTTAGAGCATTGATCACATTGATGCAATATCCCTCTAGGTGAATTTTTGTTTTCCCCTCTCCTTTAGCCCATAATACTGCTTCTGAAAGAGCTTTTTCCTCGGCTTGTTCCGCATTTAGTGCTCTTCCCGCTCCTCCTCGCACTCCATTGCAGTCCCCTGAAACAGACCTACATATCAGTCCATATCCATATACTTTCTTAATGTATGACGCATCAAAATTGATTTTATCAACCAAATATTCAGATGGGGACCATTTAGGAATTGTATACACAGTATCATTAAGATTGATGCCCACAGATATGTTACTCAATTTCCATTCTCTCATTTCCGACAAGATGGTTGAAATGATTCCAGACTCATTTACTCGAACCTTGTCAAATAGTTTAGCACACCTAGATTTCCAGATGTACCAAGAAGTAAAACTTACTATTTCATATGTCGTTTTGTCAACCTGCAAATGAGATTTAGTAGAGCTAAACATATCACAAAGCCAAATATGAAATCCCATATCATTTAGCACAGAAAGGATTTATGGATTAATACCAGCATATATTCTTCGCGTTACTTCACAATCCACAAATAAATGATGCATGTTTTCATTACTACTACCACACAAACAACAATTAATCTCACTATACTGGGTATGTCTAGCCAATCTGTCTTTAGTAGACAAACAGTTATGTAAACATTTCCACATGAAGTGTTGAATTCTAGGCGGCAAATTGCACTTCCAAAAGGTGCTCCAAGCAATATTTAGGTTATTCTTAGTTGGTTTTCTAATTAGATACTCATCTAAGATAACTCTATACGCTGTCTTGATAGAAAAAATGGCATTTGCAGCTGGCTTCCAACGAAGTTTGTCTTCACCAAACATAGGTATGCTTATATCAGTGATTTCTCTAACTGTATTTTGATCAAACAAAGCATTTAGAGTATCTAATTTCCAAGTTTTAGTTGATGGATCAATCAACTGATTCACATAAGACATGCTAGAAGAGACAAACTGAGATGTAGGAGGTCCATTACAACTAGGTATCCAGTTGTCCTTCCAAATAAGAACAAAATTTCCGTTCCCTATTTCCCATACATAATGTTTCTTAAAAATTTCTAATCCTCTACAAATTCCTGTCCAAATACATAATCCTTGTTTAGGCATAACATCAGTAAGAGGATTTATGTTCTCAAAATACTTACCTTTAAGAATTTTAGCACATAAACCGTCAGAGTTTTCTATCATTCTCCAGGCAAGTTTTGCCAAAAGAGCTTGATTCATCAAATCAGTTTTCCTTATATTTAAACCACCTAGAACTTTCGGAAAAGCAATGTCATTCCAACCCTTGGGATATATACCTCCCCCACTATCCTGTTTCCCCCACCAAAAATTCATTTGAATTGAATCCATCTTTGCAGTTATGCTAGTTGGCATGGGGAAAACAGATAAATGGTGATTGGCCATACTACCTAGAACAGTTTGGGTAAGGACTGTCTTACCTAGAGCAGCTATGAACTTAGATTTCCAAGGTGCTAAGTTACCCCTATGGTTATCCAGCAAGTGAGTAAATGATTCGGCTTTATGTTTCTGCAAGAGAAGAGGAACACCAAGATATTTTTCCTGTAAGGACATTCTTTTGATTTGCAAAATGTTAGACAAATCAATTTTCACATTAGGTGGTACTTTAAAGATAAAAGCAATAGCAGATTTATCAAAATTTACCGCTTGTCCAGAATATTTGCTAAACTGCTCTATTATGGTTGCAAGGTTTCTCGCATCTTTATTTCTTGCTTTTATGAAAATCAAGCAATCATCTGCGTAGAACAAATGAGTTATAGGAGGACAATTTTTAGCAACTTTAAAACCATGAATTAGACCTTCCTGTTCTGCTTTATTAAGATTCCTAGACAAACACTCCATACAAAGAATAAACAAATAAGGAGACAAGGGGTCACCTTGCCTCAAACCCCTCATTGGGAGATAAACATTACCTGGAGCGCCATTAAGAAGAATGGAGGTAGAGACAGTTGAGATACACTCTTCAATCATTCTAAACCAAGCATCGGAGAAGCCAAGTTTTTTCAAATTTTCAATCAAAAACTTCCACTCTATCCTATCAAAAGCCTTGGACATATATAGTTTTATAGCAATTCCACCATCTTTGGCCTTAGTTTTTTTTATAGAGTGAATGACTTCATGCACAATTATTATATTATCTTGTATTTGTCTACCTGCTATGAATGTTATTTGTGATGGTGAAATAACTTTATGCAATACTAGTTTAAGCCTAGAAGCAAGGATTTTTGATATGATTTTGTACCCTACATTGCACAAGCTTATGGGTCTAAAATCAACAGCACCTTTTGGAGTATTATTTTTTGGAATTAGAGCATTAAAGTTATAATTCAACTGTTTAAGCATATGATGGGAATGAAAAAAATCTTTAACCATATTAACAACATCAGGCCCAACAGTGTCCCACATCAACTGGTAAAACCCAGGTGGAAAACCATCAGGACCTGGTGTTGTCCATGGTTTCAATAAAAACAATCCTTCTTACCTCTTCAGCAGTAGGAATGGCAGTCAACATGTCATTATCAGCAGAAGTAATACAAGAACTAACATTATTCAAATATGAAGCAGGATCAGGTGGGTTTGTGGTTCTACTCATACTAAGAAAATGTCTTTTAAGTTCTTCAGATATCTCTTCTCTTTAAGTTAACCAAATCCCCATATTATTTTGTAAAGAGTCTATATTGTTTCTCCTTCTCCTAAAATTTTCCTTGTGGTGGAAATAACTAGTGTTCCTATCGTCAAACTTCCTAGCCTCTTCTTTACTTCTTTGTTTCCAGTAATCCTCCTCAACATCATACCAAAATTTCAGATTTTTGGTGAGCTCTGCTATCCTAGTAGTATCATGATTCTGTCTATTTCTCGTCATATTAGCTAGTTGATATTCAAGATTAGCTATTCGAGAAGAGATATTACCAAACTGTCTGTAATTCCAATCTCTAATGATATGTTTAGTAGTACTAAGACCCTTAGAAAATTTAAAGGCATACGAACCCGGCATATTACAGTTCCAATTATTCTTAATTACCTCAGCACAAGTAGTGTCCCTAAACCAAGCTTTATTAACTCTAAATGGCTTTTTAGTAGTATTATCTTTCTTGGAAGTCACTAAAAGAATGGGACAATGGTCACTACCCATGACAGTCAAATGATATAAGCCAGCATTAAGATATTTATCGAGCCAATCAAGAGTCACTACTGCTCTATCTAACTTCTCTAGAATCAAATCCTCCCCTTCTCTTTTATTTGACCAAGTGTAAGGGTTCCCTATGTAGTCCAAACTGTGAAGGTCATTATTGCTAAGGATAGCATTATAATGATCTAGCTCAGATTGAGGGACAATATTTCCTCCCTCTTTTTCCTGATTAGATAATATAAAATTTAAATCACCTATAACAACCCAAGACTCAACATTATGGTATCTCATATCCCTGAGGTAATTCCATTGCCTTTCTCTATTTTCATTGTGAAGGGCACCGTAAATACAAGTAAGAAATATTTTCTCACAACTGCTATCTAATCTGACAAGGCAGTTAATGATGTTGTAATTAATATCTAGAACTTGAAGGTCTATTCCATCCTTCCACATTAAACATAAACCACCAGAAAAACCCACAGGCTCACAAGAAATAACATTTGTATATTTAAACCTAGCAATTAAGTATTGCATTCTTTTTAGCTTATTCTTAGTTTCCGAGAGAAATATGATATCAGGATTATGCGACCTAATAAGAAAGGAGATGGTTTCTAGTATTATTATTTCCAAAACCACACACATTCCAGCTCAAGATTTTCATTTTGGAGCATAAGAAATCAGAACTATTTTCTAAGGAAAGAGTAAAACGACAATAATGCAGGCAAGTTTTAAAATCAGCAAACAAATTGAAGGACAAAACAAATGCAAAGATGGATACCTTAGTTTTCCCACCCGTGTTTTTAGCTTGTGTCTCTCTCATTGTGGATCTTTGTGTTGCTTGTGTCTCTCCTTGAATACCAAAATTGAGCATGGAGAAGTTTAACCGATCCGAATTAGGTTCATTGGCCAAGTTTTGGTTGTTCCTCTGCCTCTTACCCAGCCTAGCATTACTGCTACTTTCATCATCCTTAATCTCCTCTACTTGGTTGTTCTTGAAAATTATCATTCCATCTTGAGGTGGTACAAAGGGAGTTTTTTTTTTGCAAACTTCTTAGGATTCTGTTTCGGAGGTTGAGCTGTATCCTTTGTTTGAACTGAGTGCATTCTTCTTCCACCTTCCCAACTTCCAAATACATGAGGTTTCTTGTGAGCTACCACCAGATACTCAGCAGCCGCCTTACAAGCTTCTTGAGAATGGTTGATGATGTAACAATCTGGACATATATTATGTGGCTGTTTTTCATAGAAATAACATATCCATCTTGTCATCTACGATGCTGTAATTGCCATTACACCCTCGTTAGAGGATTATTGATATTGATTTGCACACATACCTTCACAGGTTCATCATCCATTGGTATTGAATTAGGAGGGTCAATAGCTATGACATCTCCCATCAGTTTTCCCATTGCTTCCACTGCTTTAACATTCATGTGCTAGGAAGTATATGCTTCAATTGAATCCAGAAGCACTGATTCACCCAATCCAACTCCTGATACAGAGCCAAGTGATTGTAATCATGTAAGATAAACAGATTACCATCAACAGACCAAGGTCGTGTATCAAACACCTTCTTAAGAGTATCCCAATCCTTGAATTTGAACACCATAACATTTTCATCTATTTCAAAGACCTTCAGTTCTTCAAGAGGAATGAACCACCAAGTGAACTTGATATGTTTTTCCACAGCCTTATGACCCATTTTTCCTTCGATGATGATTTTCCCTATCAAACATATATCCCATTGAGATTCACCTTCTTCTTCTACTACATCGCCTTCGTGATGATGAACAATTGGTTCAGATGCATCCCCTAACTCAATAGTAGCATTCTTAAATTTAGTAGCAAAATCAGAAACCATGTTATCTTGAGCTCCTACCATAGTTAGGTTTTTGAGATGAGAACTGTTTAGGGTTGGAATCGATGATTTGTTTTTGGTTGATTCCACAATATAAACTAAAAATCGACTGTTTCTAATGCTATAATTACTCTTTTGGTTTAGGGTTTTGACTGAAGCTAGCTGAAATTTCTCCTTGATTGAGTGATTCGGGGAAGAAATATAATTGACATTGATAGCAGTGAGTAGGAAAAGAAGTTTGTAACGGGTTTTCGAATAAATACGACTGCGAGAAATACGGGGAGTCCTTTTTCCCTTGGATCGGTGCTAACCTGAGTCTCTAGTTAAACTTATCCATTCTTTAATGGCTTCAAAGAGAACACTTGAGCTTCAACAAGCTTTTACAAAGAACAACATCAAACGCTAAAACCACAATCGATAACAAGGCAAGCGCCATATGAGAGAACACGATCTGTAAACACAAAGGGAAAAAAGGGGGTAAATTAGCTATCCATGAAAAAAACAGGAGATTAAAACTTTTCAAAGTTTAGAAACAGAAAAATCCAGATCTATCACTAAATTATACAACAAAAAACAGTAAATCAAGTCAAAAAATATCTAAAATAAATCATTTAGAAGAGAAAACAAGATTAAATTTCATTAATCGCCAGAAATCTTGAGCAAAATGTTGTCGATTTGGAGAAACTGAATTAACTCATTCGTTCGCCCGATTCGCAGTAGAGAGAGAGGATTCGCAGTATAAATCTTGAATTCGCTTTTCAGATGAGATTAGGGGTGTGCATACAATCCGGAACCGCGGATTTCATCCGCAACCGTCCGCAAAATTGCGGGTGATAACTAATCCGCAAGAGTCTATGGGCCGGTCACGGATGAATTCTCAAATCCGCAAGGTTTAGAGGTTTGGTTGTGATTAGTTTTGTAAATCCGCGGATTTATCCGCACCGCAATCTATGAGACAAATAGTATGGTTAGTTAACTTCTGGTGGCGAAAACGAAATGTCGATTAATTAAAATATGTTTTTGATTTTCCTAAATATCTTTATAGTTTCATTTGCAGAATTGTTTCTCGGAACAATTTGTTTCATGAGTCTCAGCTCAGTAATAATAAACTCCTTGGAAGTTTCTCTCCATTATCAACCATTGAGATACCTTCACCTCTTAACTACCTTAGTCTCTCAGGTTCTCTGGCCAAACCACTTTCTTAAATGATTTTCATTTTCATTTCACAGTTGTTCTTCTTCTTTATGATAAGAAAATTCATGAAAATTAACATTAGTAATTCGACTGAAGATGCATTTGTAGGGTTGCAACCAATTTCGGATGCATCATTAGTAATATCATTGCAAGTACTACTACTACTGCAATGTTTTACTTACATTCTTTCTTCTTTTTTTCTTTTTTTACTAAATCCGCGTTTAATCCACATCCGGTCCGTACAATCCACTGATCCGCAGAGGTCAAATCCGCGGGTGATTGGGCCGGTTACGGTTCAATTTTCCAAATCCACAATTTTGACGGTTTGGTTATGGGTGACCCCTAATCCGCAACCGTCCGTCCGTTGCACACCCCTAGATGAGATTTTCCTTTGAGGAGAAGATCAAAATTCCATAGATAAAACCGAAAAGTTATACAAGAAGGGATCGCCTAGACGTAACCCAAATCTTACAAACAACACAAACAAGGAAAAAAATTGTCCACACAAGTTACATAGTTTTTGACTTTTATTCTCTTATACTTTTTTTTTCCAGATGTTCCCGAAGAATCTTATTCTCTTAGAGCTAGCACTATGGAGAGCCCCATCCCTTCCCTATCCATTGAATGTAGGGAAGGGATAGCACAAGGAAGCCAAGCTTGCTATGGTTCCCTCTCATCTCTTCCCTACACGAAACGGCTACTCAGTAGCCATGTGAATAGTGCTAAACGGCTACTGAGTTGTCGTATATTTTGTTCCTAGTTTTTTTTTTTCCAATAAGAATACAATTGTTTAGGGAAAGGGGGTGCACCATAGTGCTAGTTTTTTTTTTTTTTTTTTGACTCGATCAGCGCGGGAATTGAACCCGCAACCTATAGGTTGGAAGCCCAACCCCTGGCCAACTGGGCTAATGCCCTAGCTCTTATACACTACAACAACAACATTACATGCAAAGCTCTCAGTATTAAAAGACCTTCACTTGTGTCGAGGACAAGCACAATTTTCCTTTCCAACATTAGCAGAAAAACATAGAGGTTGATGCTTTCCCTCCCGTAACCAGATAGCACGTTTCTCAGCCAAATCACGTAAGAAATCGTTTAACTGAGCAACAGTGATATTTGGCATTACAACAATATGAGCAAGATCGCCTTGAACGGCAAGCTGCCAATAATGAACAAACTCTTCATTCTGTGGCTTTTCAAATACAACAATGTTACTAAATTCGTTAAGCATGGCAGATATCCCTGAGGCGCGGAGACAGTCTTTTAAATACTGGGCATTCTTAAGACACATTTGAACTTCCATTTGTAACCCCGGGTAGCCTTTTTGGTTGAGTGCATACCAGAGGAAGATCGGAGCATGACCGTTGCGGCTGCCCATTAACGTGGCATCTTGGTGACCTATGTAATCTATATTCCTAGATATGGCTCTGATGTGGCCTAATCTTGTTATCTGAACACCACAAGGCATTGGACATCCAAGAAACTTGTGGCCGGAAATACACACACTCCCAATTGGCTTCTCAAACGAGATCTTTGGAGCCTGCTCAAGCCAGAAACAATGAAAATAACATAGTTGAAGATTAGAAGAAAAATGAAAGGGGTGGATCTGAATGTGCCAATTTCGGAGACGTTCTCTAAATGATACTCCCTTCATTTGTGGAAAAGGATGCTATCACTTTTTTCAATTTGGTCTACTTTTAGGCTAAAATGAAATGAAAAAGTGATAACATCTCTTTTCCAGAATCAGAGTGAATAATAATAAATACTTGTGTAGACTAGCTTTGGTGCATAGAGAGAACGAGAGAGCTTACACGTTTGACAAAAGGCATCATAAGGCCAAATAGAGCCCCATCACAATGAATGTAAAACCTGTCTTCCGAGAAACCTGTTGTTTTAAGAGTTTCGATAACACGGTCTAGATCGTCAATACCTCCTTTAACAGTAGTTCCTGCAAAAAAGATGTAGACCGTCAAATTGAGCCTTATATTAATTCTAATATAAATAGAAAATTTTAAAACTACTCCCTCAGTCCCATTATTAGATGACCTAGTTTAAGTTTGCACAAATGTCAAGACAAGGAAGGGAAAAAAATAATACAGTAGAAACTCTATAAATTAAATGTTGTCGGGACCATCAAAATTTATTAATTAAATGAGATATTAATTAACCGATAAATTAATAATTATTAATTTATAACTTATAGATAAATTTCTTATCACAAGTTTAGACAAAATTGATGCTTCCGTCATTGTAAATTTCGATCAACAGATAACACAAGTTTAGACAATTTGGATGAACATACAGACAGTGAAATCACTCAAGACATGCAAAATTTGATCGAAAAATTGGGCTATCGCAATTCAATGAATGTCGAAGATGTCTTAAATTATCCGAAAGAAAATGAAGTTACACAGTTGTTGACTGATGAAGAACTAATCGAGAGCGTTATGGGAACTGTTAAAAATGTGGAAGAAGATGATGAAAGTTCTACAATAGAGCCCCCTTCACGAAACGAGGCTATTAAAGCGGAAATCACATTGAATAATTTCTGGATGAGCTATGAGAAAACAACACCAAAAATTCTTACAATGATAAGAAAAATTAAAGATGAAATTCAATGCGATATTGATTTTAGCAAAAAAACAGAAGACAATTAAATCATTTTTCAAAAAGTCTTCATAAATCACTAATGTATTGAATATATATATATGCATTATTAATTTATATTTCATATGGGGTCTACATAGGTAATCAAAAATGTATTATCTTATAATTTTGGCGAATTATTAATTTGGCACGTTGTCCCCGACTCGGGACCGGCCAAAAATATTATTTAAGAGAGTTTATTAAATAATCGAGTATTAATTAAAAGAGTTTTTATTGTATTTTTAAGTATTTTTTTTACAATTATACCCTTATGGATAATAGATAGTGAAATTTTGAAATGATTTATCTCTCAAACTACACCACGGATGTTCGCAAACTTCATATCGTTGAAAAATATTTTAAAACACCTACGTAACGAATATAAAATGCTTTTAGAAATATTTCCTTGTTTAGTGATATAGGTCATTTATTATAGGACAAATCTAAAAGTAAATAGGTCAACTAATAGTGGATCGGGGGAAGTATATCATTAGGAATAAAAAATGCGCGCGCACCTATATTGACGTTCACGATAGCTGGTTTATTCCTGTTACTGAGCAGTTTGGCTTTGAAATCTGCACAATCTATTTCCCCAGAGATCAAAGAATTAACTTTTACAAAGTTCATTCTATAGATCTGTGCAGCTCTAAAGACAGAATAGTGTGAATCATCTGAAGTGTATAGAATTCCATCCGGGAAAAGCTCCCTCCTGCACAAACACAGAATAATGCAAGATTTATCCAAAATGTCATTCAAACACACACATCAACAACTCCTCACTATGTGCGCGGAGAATACTCACCCTACAAGGATACCGTGAAAATTCCCTTCTGTACCACCGGTTGTAATGTAACCCCAATATTCATCCTTTGCAATCTCCCATAGTCGAGCGAACCAATCTAAAACGCCAACTTCAAACTGTCTGGAATGGGTACCAAAGATGCCTTCAATAAAGGGATTACCACAATTGTTGATGCAGAAATTTTGCAGGTTCGAAAGAGCACCATAATTGACATATACATGTGTAGGATAACCTAACATCACAAAACATGATAATTGAATTTAGATATTGCGTATCAAATTTTCGTTAGGAAGAGGATAAAATGCACTGCATGTATATAGAGAGAGCTAGAATGCCTACCTAAGTGATGTCTGATCCTTTCACCTAGAAAACTTTCATACATCCCTAGTATACTAGCCGTGTAGGCTTCTCGTTCTCCGGTTATCTCATCATCTGCATCATGCTCTCTGACAGCATAAGGCAATATATTCTGTGCACGATAAATATCTCCAACCTTTTCTTTACCTCTTCCTTCATTTTCAGCCAACACAACTGGAACAAAACCCTTTGGTAAAGATTCAATTTCTCCATTGATTTCAACAGGTGTTGGTACTTGAATTCCAAGTCCAACTGCAACGCTGCGAACCATGTCTACTGAGTTATAAAAGAATGCGCACAAAAGAAGTGAACAGAGATTATGGAACGATGTAGAAATTGTAGAATGTGGGATCATTTTATTGTTTCATTGACATTAAATAGATGTGATCGATCAGTGGTACGAGTTAAAAGAAAAACTTACCAAACTTCATTGAGATATAATTGCTAGGACCACGGCCCCTAGAACCTAGCCTTGGGACCGAAGAAAATTACTCCCTCTGTTTCACTTTAGATGATGTTTTTGGAGTTTTCACGCAGATTAAAAAATTGAGAGAGATATGAAGATTTTCCATCTATATCCTTAAGAAAAGTCTTCAAACATTAATTGTTATTAGTGCATTAAAAAAAAACTTATAGTTCCAAGAAAAAAAGTTAGGGTGTTATTGGTAGTTTTGTGGAAAAATATGAAAACTTTCAAGTATTGTGGAACAAAAAAATAACCCTAAAACATCATCTAAAATAGAACGGAGAATGTATTATTTTAACGAAGTTATTAATTTATTGAGTTAAAATTTAGCATGTACAAGTCTAGTTGGGACCAGAGAATTTTATTATTTTAGCGAAGTAATTAATTTATCGAAGTTCTACTGTACATTAACATGTCTATATTGTGTACGACGATCGCCCTGATACACTGCATACGACGATCGTTACAGCCGCCCTGATCAATTATTAGCGTTTACTAGTCTGTATTACTATTTTAGTATATTGTATTGAACGTAGAGCTGTCAATGGGTACCCATTACCCGGAACCGGAACCGGAACCAGACCCGTTAGATTCGGGTCCGGTTCTGGGTCCTAAAGTTGGACCCATTAGCAACTTAGGACCCGGCGGGTATTCCCAATCGGGTAATTACCCGATCGGGTCCCCACAGGTTATGGGTACCCGGTTATTTATCATTTTATTCATCTTTTTAGCAATTGTAGGTATTTTGTTAGAACCCACAATTGGGGGATATGAAAACTAATTGGGGGATATGAATTACTTCCCCCAACCAATAGTGTCTGCTAAGGGGTGTTTTTGGGGGGCAAAAATACTAAAGTACCCTTCCCTCAAAATAAAAATCAAAAACTTAAAATCAAAAAACAAAATCATATCCCCAATTTCCATCTCCACTTCTTATTAATCTCCTTTAGGGTTAAAGCTTTGAAACCCAAATGTTCCCCATTCCATTTCAATTCTAAATTTTCCCCACTCCCTTTCAAATTCTCTTCTCCTTCTCTGCCGGCTCCTCACTTTGAAAACGATTTATTTTTTTCACATTCGGAAGTGATGAAGGCCACACCGGAAGTGATGAAGACCACGCCGGAAGTGATGAAGACCATGCCGGAACTAAATGCCGGCATGCTCGATATAAATCTATCAATGCCGGTAGTCAAGTGAAAAAAAAAAAATTCTGGATACTTTTCATTATGTGTCGGCATCGACATTTTAGCAACATACTATGCCGCATAGGTACCGGCATGCTCGAGAATTAACTGACCGTGCCGGCAGTGGACTGATTAAAACAACAAAAAAAAGGTTTTGAAGATCAAAACCAGTAAAATTTTGTTACGAGACCCCGGACCCCCCCCGGATAGTGGCAAACATTTATGAAAATTTCGGCATGATTTTTTCGGTTGAATACAATGCCGGCACCGAGCTATTTCAGCTGCAACAATGGTGGATTCAAAGAAAAAAAATCAAATTTTCAACCTCTTAGCAGCAATTCTCTCTTCACAATCATCCTCCACTTTCACCAAAAAAAAAGGTCCCTCTCAAAATTTTTTTCCATCTTTCTACTCTCATCTCACTCACCCAAATACAAATACATACTAATCATTTAACAAATACTTAAGATTTTTACTAATTATTATTAAACACTAAACCTGATTAGTGAGGGGTAGATTAGGATTTAAAAAAAATACTTAGATAAGGGGTGACCCTGATTTGTCCAATTTTTGTCATTTTCCTCTATCCCCAATTAGATTTGATATCCCCCAATTGCACGTTCTTTTGCTAGTTTGGGCTTTGATTTTTTTTCCATTTTTCATTTTTTTCTTACATTCGGTCTTTACTTAGTACTTTAATAAAAAATAATAATAAATTTTTATAAAAATAATTTAGATTCAAGTTAAAAAGAGAAAGAAATTAAGTTTTTAAGATTTTTTTATAGTTTTTTTAATACCCAACGGGTATCCGGAACCGACGGGTACCCGGGACTTTAAACGAGTCCGGTTCTGGGTCCACAAATCTAGGAACCGGACCCGGACCCGACCTTTATAAGTAGGTTACGGGTACGGATCTAGTGATACCCGGGAGGACCCGGACCCATTGACAGTCGTAATTGAACGTACTCTAGAAATACAAAAGCTCAAAGAACCCCCATTCCTTAACTGAAGAAAATAAATGAAAAGGAAGGAAAATATGAGATATCCTCATAGAAATCCAAACACTTCAGTCAACCCAACGATCCGGGCAACTTTTAATTCATCCCCCATAGACGGACAGCTGAGTTTGTCCGTTCTCTTTTGATAAGTTTTCTAAATTTTTTTTGCATGTTTACCCCTTAACCATAGTTAATAACCCAACCTTGGTTACTCCTAACAGTATAGGGTATAAAACTCTATTTGAACGTGGGTACACATACTTACACATATACGTATTTTTCTCGCTAAGTTATCCCTGTTTATCCTAGGTACTCTGTCAAAGCACCAAATCACCGATTGCGGGTAAGACCTCAAAGTTGTGTAATGGTAGCAATTTAAGGAGAAATCGTATCCAATTCTTTTGTTGGGGTAAGTATCCAAGTACTGACAATTCAGTATCATCAGTAAATGATGTATAAAGATGGAAAGATACATACTCTAATCTGAACTTAAGCTACTTAGCGATAGTTACTTAATTATGACTCAAAGATTAATATACCTACAGTCTTTTCTCAGTATGACTCGAATTGAAAAAATGTCTTTGGTTGCACTAATGTCTTACTATTATCCGGAGTATATGTTTGTGATTGATTTTTTAATTGTCTTATCTCAATAATACTAGCAGCCAATCCAACCTAGTTGAAACTACAAATAATAGTAGTTGTGAATATTGCTTTGTTTGTAGTCATTTTTATGCCATATAATTCTTTTATATATGAAAATCTATTGTCAAAATGAATTCAGTTTTGATCTTTATAGCCTGCACAAGTATGTAAACGGCAGTCCTGCAATACTTGTTTCTTATGCTTTCTAGCTATCCGTTGTTTCTCTTGATATATTATGCTTCATATCTCTATATATTCTACAGATTGCCAGGCAATCTAATATATCTTCCCACCGTGCTAATATCGTTTTAGTGTAAGGAGAAAAGTTGCTTCCTCATTTGCAAATGGTATCTCCAACTCTTGCTGAGACGGCCATGAGGTTCATTAGAACTATGGGTTCCTCTAACCAGTGGATTCTCTGTACCCAACTTTTTTTATACGACGGTATTAATTTACCCACTTTAAAATATATGGTCGTTTGAAACAGTTACCCATTTTAATTTATACGACAATAGAACATTATACCCAACTTATTTTATACGTACGACAGTATATTTTATGAAGAAACGTTATGACCGTCCAATACTTAGACCAACCAACTGAGCGATGTTTCAGTACATAATTGCAGAAAACATAGGGTTGAGGAGAAGTCCATAAATATGTTTGTAGACTACATGTGAACCTCTTCCCTCAATGGTTTCTCTGAGACTAATGCTGAATTTTCTGAGACATACCCCTCAAATATAGCAGGATCTTTGAAAGGACTAATAATATTTAAAGTTATGGCTCTTTTGGGTTGCTCGTTTTCTTTTGTGGTTCGCTTTACATTACCATTGACGATGACATACTACAAAACCTCTGATAATGAATCCAATACTCCATGAGCTAAGTTGTTGGCTTCATTATCTTGAACCACTGGCATCCCAAAGTTAATGAAGTACATTATCCAATGGCGGAACCAGTATTCATGACCTGGGGTGGCTTTGGAATTTTCTTAAGATAGTGTAACCATTTTATTTTTTTGATTCATGGTGTTCATTGTCGAAATACAAATATTAAGAGACCGAAACATCATCAGTGGTCCGTGCTTGACATTGAATCATCTTATAAGGTTTTATATATCACAAACCAAAAGGTACATTTATTCCTAATGCTGACGAGCATGCTTTTGCACACATATGTTTAGCTGCAAAACGGATTGGGAATTAGGGAAAATTTGATTCACTTGTTTTAGTGGAACGGTGGAAAACAACTAAATCGTCAAGAAAAAGACGACATACATACATATATTATCACTCAAAGAGGCATATGTTTTTTTACTTTCATTACATTTTGAATCTCGTCGTTGTAAGAAAGACGACATACCTTACATATTTGTATATTTGTGTAATAATTCGTACTGTTTTCTGAAACTAAAAGTAAGTAATGGAATGATAATCAAACCCACATTAACTAAGTGTACCTCCAAGGGAACCATCACTGGATTACAAAATAAGCATCAACAATGAACATGAACGAAGGCCAATGGTTTAAGCAGAGACCCCTGCCTCTTAACCAGTACACCCTATAAGATTTCTTTTCGATAAACACATCCAACTCATTATGGCTACAACCAACGGTTCATAGCTTAATTCAATAATTTTGATGTTGTAAGGGCGAAATATCCCACAAGACAAAAACATCACTTCCCAAAGGACAGAATAGCTCCCAAGTGCAAAGGCATAGTCATTGGCAAGGAAGAAATCTGAGATTTTCCACAACTATAGATGCATCAACGTAACATAAATCTGAGATTTACATCTTGAATATTTACGAGGGATATCCTGCAATTTAGATACCCTTGTGTTACAAACCCACCTATTAACTAACATACAATAGGTTCAACGCTACCAATACCACCACCATTCCAGTTTCCAACCATTTACACCTCAATTCAACAGACGATACAAGTAGGCATGTTTTTATAGTTTTATTATTTCATTAAAGTTTAAAATCTAAAAACATACCAAGTAAAATCAACACCAGGTTAAACTGGTGGTAGTGGTGGTGCGAGGTACTTATTGGAATTGCGAAGTTTGCATTAGATAAATACTCCAACTCATTAACACCCACCTCTCAGATAGAGACAATAGAGTTTACTAAGGAAATGGAACAACCCAGATCGACCATTTATTATCAATCACCTGCAGAGAACGTCGTTTCATTTACCGCTATCTTATTAAGAAAACCGAATTAGAGAAAAGCAACGGGTATCTCACTTCAATTACAGTTAATCATACACTTCATTCATCATAATCACGTGATACAACTAGAATATTAAATTTAGGTCACCTGGATTCGATTGTCATCCATCGCGTCCCAAACTCTCTGCTAGATTTTTTCCCCAACAAAGAAAAAGAAGAAGAAATATGTGGGAGAATTAGCCGAGGAAAAAAAATATGTGGGAGAAAGAAGAACAGAAAAAAGGCAACCCACAACAACTTTGGTTAAGTTAACTACTTAAAGGGTGACAACGTCATTTCCTTGCAAATCAGCGCCAACTAGGTTGACCGATTTGACTCCGTCCGTCAAATTTGGTTGACTGAAACCTTGGCCGGATATGAGTGAAAAATGAAACCCTTGGATTTCAGTGACCATTGCCCGGAAAATATGCAACAAGTTTGTTATGCACATTTGGCCCTAATACCACCGATAAACAACGAATTATATTGACAACTTTAGTAATATTTGATGTTGCGGGGTATATAAAGCCACCGACAATGATACTAATGTAAGCATACGGTTCTAGAAATTCCACGCTACCATCTGAAAATACTCGATGGATCAATATTGACTTTTTTTTTTGTTTTTTCGAAAAGAGGACAGAATCCTATGGTTCTCATTTACACGAGAATCCACTGCAATTGCAATATTACGACAGTTTTCAATATATAATAATGCAACATAGCTGTAAGTCCATCACCTGTCCAAGTATTTTGAATGGCATTTAAGTTACAAAATGTCGCTATGTTTGCTGCCTTTCTAATACTAAATCTAGAAATTAAAATAAACGCAGTAGCCTTGAAGTTGATACAGAAGTTTATGTTTGCTTCAAAGTCTTCATTAATCGCATAACGTTGTTGTCTAGCCTTTGCATATCTTCCCATTAGCAGCTTTAGAGTAGGTTCCGAATCAATTTGGAAAGTGATATTGTAGCCGCTCCATTCAGCTGCCCACTGGAAAGCAGCTTCATCACCTTTCTCTTCTAATTGTTCTCTAGTTGTACAGTCCTCAAAGAATCGTCTTGCCTCAATTGTATTACCTGAAAAATCCATAAGAGTTAGGCCAATTCCAGATTGACTTATTGGAATATGCATAGTTAGTGCTATGGACATTCTCATACTTAGATATGTTACATGTTTTCAGGTTCTCTATTCTAAATTTTTAGATCTTCATCATGCATAGGATCATAGAAAAGAGTTTGCATAATATTGTAGCCAGGCCTATTAACTGTCATTATATTATTGATAAACTGCACTATCTTTCTTGTTGTGTAAGCATTGTTTTGAGTCTTTTTTTGGAAAGTGATTTCACACCGTGCTTTCCATATATGCCAAGTAACTATACTACAAAACTCAGGCCATTTTATTATCCCTCCGCCTTTGTTTTTTTCATGAAACCAATCATTTAACCATTCATGAAAGCAATTTTTTCCATTTGTCACAAAGTATATATCAAAGTTTAAGTGCATCCATACTTGAATTGCAAAATTGCACTTGAGAAAGAGATGAGATAGAGATTCCTCATTCTCATTACATAAATTGCATTTAGTATTAATGTTAGGAAGAATTGCAGCTACTCTCATACCTGTAGATAAAATTGCCTGAGCTGCTTTCCAGATGAAAAGCTTTATAGACGGAGTTACTTTTAATCTCCATATTCTACCCCAATCACAACCAGTAGTATCACTACTTCTATTTATTGTATTATACAAGGATTTAACAGTGAAATTACCTTTTTTTTCTAAGTTCCAGTGGGCAACATCTTCTAAATCAATTACAGGTATAGGTATATTCAGAATTTTATTAACTGTGTTTTCATCAAAACATATTTGTAGCTTATGTTCATCCCAATCTTTGTTTGTTGTGAGGAGATGACATACCCTTTTCAAATTCGCAGTACCTGTAGTTGGTTTTTGAAGTGGAGCAATGGTATCCGGAATCCATTGGTCCTCCCAAATATCAATAAGTTTCCCGTTCCCTACTTCCCATCTACAGTTTTTCTTAACTTGTTCAACTCCGGTTAGAATCCCTTTCCAAACCCAACTGTCCCCATCTTTTGGTTTAGGATTAGTACGAAGAATATTGCAATTTGGATAATAGTTTGCCTTTAGAATTCTTGTTTCTAAAGAGTTTGGCTTTTCTAATGCGTCCTAACTATATAGACAAAGAAAGATTTTTTTCTCCCAGTCCGTATAAAATTTGTTAAGTGTTGTGTTTTTTAATAAAAATTGTTGATAGTCCAACCTATTTGGAGGACCGGCATTCAAGTTTTGAAGTACGGCTTTTACTTTTCTGATTTATTATTTGGAACGTACACAAACATGAAAACAAATATCACATGCGCATGAACCCTCCACGATACCCACATCCCATTACAACACACAACCACTCTTTTCCAAGCAGTTGACACCACTTAAAAAGAGAACAATCGATTCATTAAGTCCCAACCAGAATAATTATTACTCGGTCCGTTCAAGTTATACAAGCCGAGATGGGATTTTTTATTTGGCCAACTAGATAAACGGAGTTCATATTTCAAGGTTACTTTGGACGTCCATAAATGGTGAGATTGTTAGTCCCGTATTGTCTGGACAATCTATTTAAGATTCTGCAGTTTATAATCCTTATGGCCTCTCCACTCATTGCCAGTTGTTTTTAGTTGGATGCCCGTATTTTAATATGGTGTCAGAGCAGGCTATTTGCGACGAGTCAGTTGACCGCGCCTTTACTCCGCGTCACCCGATTTATTGTCCATGTGTTAGACCCAACGAGGCTACACGTGAGGGGGCGTGTTGAGATTATTAACCCCACATTGTCTGGGCAATCTATCTAAGATCCCGCAGTTTATAATTCTTAGGATCTCTCCACTCATTGCCAATTGATTTTGAGTTGGATGCCCGTATTCTAACAGTAATTAGGTGAGTCTAAAATATATTTAATAAGTCTAGACTATCTTGTCACTTAAAATAGGTAAAAGCGATTTACTGAGTCTAGACTATCTAGTCACTAGAAATACGTAAAAGTGATTTAATGAGTCTAGACTATCTGGTCACCAGAAATAGGTGAAGGGTAAATTAGAAAAATAATAAAATATTTATAAAACCTCGCAGATTTTTTCCTTTAATCTAAAATATTTGAATTAAAACTTGTACGGAGAGAATATATTTAGTAGTAGGGACAGTATAGTTTCAACCATAAGACCGGGTCCAAAACCGAAAAGAACTCCCAAATCCAATTTAAGTTAGAATTGGGCAAATGGGAGGCTCCTTAGAGCTTCTCCAATGACCATGTGGTCGGCTTCATATGTGGCATTATGGGAAAACATCCACTACGGGAAAAATCATCATTGACGACTACAGATTAGAGTTGTTGTACCCCTACGACAACTCCATTTTATGCATTGTGGAGGGGTATTGTAGAAAGTCCAAGCTTTTCTACAATGCTTGACTAAGAGTTGTAAAGGGTGATGTGCTTCATGGTTGGACAATATTTTGCCAAAGTTGTGATTCTCTTTCGATTTTTTTTTTGAAAGCCTAATACAACTCTTGCTTGTGTTGTAGGACTATTTTATACAACAAAGAATGCGTATCGTAGAAATATGTAACACAACACTTGTATAAGTTGAAGGACTATCTTAGACAACCTAGGATGTGTATTGTAGAAATATGTAACAACTCTTATTACTATTATGAATAAGATTTGCACGACACTTGTTAGAGTTGTAGAACTATGTTGGACAACACCTAGTTATGTCGTAAAGACATTCTTTCACAATCTTTGGTTTGTGTAGTTGAAATATAGAACACAACTCTTATTAGAAGTGGTGTGCATATAACTATTTTGTAAAAAAAAATTATAGCTGAAACCGAATTGCCAAAAGTATTTCACATTCATAATTTCATATTAACCTGCCAGTGTAACACATTTACATTCATTCAAGAGCTGCCACTCCAATTGCATTACCTAGCTAACTTCAAATCACCTTGTATGAAAGTGTGTTGGACAACGAAAGAAAAGAAAATGATAGATTCTTTGAACATGACTAAAAATATCATATAAATCGTAAAACGCAGATATGGGCCTCCGCTACAAATGTGGCAGTAGCATACCCTTTCCAGTATGGGTTACGTTGCTAAATGGAAGTGATCCGTTTTAGCTTACAAGGAATTGGGTTCAATCAAGATATGGATAAATAACAAGGACTTAGTATACAAAGAGGACAGAACTAGAATACAGAAGGAAATACCCGCACAATGGGATAAAACAATCACAAACCTGATACTAAGAGAGTAATTCTCAAATTGGTCACCACCGAAATGCAATCTCCAAACCTTGACATGAAAAAGGAATAATGACAATAATTACACTCGAAAACGATCTTGTTGAGTTGTATCTTCTTTAGCTCTTAGATTTGGAATGTTGGTGGAGTTTCGCGTGATATCATAAAGCAACAAACTTCCTCGTTTGTCAATGATTTCAATCCCCGTACAAACAATAGCTATAATGGCATTATTGTTACTTCAGTGTCCACAATCTTTCAAGTAATCATGACCTAAATTTCCCCATCCCTTCATGGACATATACAGTTGGTAAAAAGAAAGAAACAATTCTACTTCACATATATTTAATCAGTTAAAGCATGTTTGGATAGAGCTTCGGGCTTGTCAATCTTGTTACCCAGAACCAGCAAAGGGATATCGTTCAGTGAAGGCTTGCTCAACAGGTCATGAAGTTCACTTTTTGAGATGGTTACATTGTCGTGATCAGCAGCATCAACAAGATAACTACAATGAGCAAATGAAGAAACAAGTAAAATCAGCACAACTATAGCTTTCCATGTTGACAAAGATAATGTTACTAGTAGTTTAGGCTTTGGAATGAAACTGTTCACATTATTATAATTCGTACCAAATCTTAGAGTGTACAAAATAGACCAGAACTATAATTAAAAATGTTATCTAGTCTAAATTCAATAAGTCACTGATATTCTACACCTAATTTTCACCATGACAGTACTCTCAAAAGTCTCAATGTCAAATTAGTCAAGCAACTCTAAGCAACATGGGCTAATAACGAACAACATGGGGCTCCAGTATCAATGATGCCTCAATGAAAATTTATACGTAGCAAAAGGAAAAATATAAACAAGAAACCTAATCTGTTCACATTTAGCAATCATTTCTAATACAGAAGGGGGATTTTTACAAGGCATACACCTTTTGAACCACACTCTCAGGATATATAACGTAGTCAAGTAGATTGCAAAATTAAAATCTTATGCTCTCACCTAGGCAATACTAATAAGCATTAGTAGCAACAGCTTGCCTTATTTGCCAACAATTCCGGCCTTCTCCGTACGCTTAGTCTGCATCCACAATGAACACTTTAAGGGCACCAGTACACAAACTAATAAGTCATCTTGGAATTTCTTTAAACCAAATCTGGGAAACACACATCACAGGGATAACACTAGACCACTAACACTAAGAACTTAACAAAGCCAAAAACACTACAACCAAAAGTACAAAAACATACATTTTTTTCTTCCAAGACCACAACCATCAATGCTGATCTTGCCTTATTAAGTACCATCAACAAGTATTCACAAAACATTTTAAACCTTAACAGGTTAGTGGCAGTGCTCTGGAATATGGTGTTTGACTTACTTTCTTCCGATAAGTCTCTTGATATCAAGGACAGTTCTCCTTGGATTAGCCGCATGTTGATTCTTTGCAGCCGCACCTAACAAATGGGTTAATCTAGCAATCATCCAGTTAAAAAATATGAGTTGATGATAAATGCAACAAAGAGCCCTCAGCAACTGAACCACCAACACCTTGCTATTTCATACACAACCAACGTACCATTTAGCACTGCAGTTGCAACTCCACCAGAACCAGCCTCGCACATTGTGCAACGACAACACCATTGTCTCAGCAACACCAGCAGCAACAACAATAACTACTCTGCATTTGCAATCAGAACTCTCAACCATTGGTTGTAGCTTCCAAATAAAGCTGCTCTGCATCAGCTCAAAGCCTCAATTCTATCCATCTATCTCTTGCATTACAGCACCTACATATCCCAGCTTTACAATTGTGGAATCTCATCTACTGCATTACTATTACAACATCCAACACCAAGATGACACAACCGCAGTTTCCTATCATTCAATCGTTCCATCAATAAACCACTGCACTCCACTCCGGCCATACTTCTGTCATTGAAGCAGCAACAACTGGAAGCAACAACAAACTTCCTGCAAGGCCAACTCCATCTCCCTTCGAATCAAGTACCGCCACTATCAGCTCATTAACCAACACCAGCTGCCACCTTGTACTCTTATTTGCAGTTGCAGCTGCAATCACCAAATCCCTTTCACAACCACTGTATAGCTTCATGAATCTGTGACTCCAGTCCATCCTCTTCTTCCATCTCTCTGTGTTGTTCAGCAAAAACAAACCAAACCTATCCTTCCTTCACTGCATACAACAACACAGCACCACCAGAAGCTAATCATAACAAGTCACCACTACCATCTGGACTTCATATTTGTTGTTCTTGACTGAACAGATATGAAACCCTTCTCGATATCAACTTCAAGCCAGTTCTCTTTCCCATAAAAATAATTAATATAAAACACAACACCAACTTCTGCAATCAAATCCACTACCATCCCTTCTATCTCGGTTCAATTCATCAGCTCAAATTCATTCAAGCCCTAACCCATATCAAATCACTTTAAAACCTTCTCACTAGAAGCAACAACCAACTCCACCTTCTTCAACTTAGTTCTCGATTCAATCTCCTCCACAGTCTCAGATCCAATCTCCTTCAATCAACAGTTACAAACTCCCATTAAATCACTGATCGCTGTCGTATGCGTCAAAAATAATTTCACTTTCCTAAAGTATATGATAAGAAAGAGTTCGTATCCACAGAGAGGCGATTGTAGTTATTTCGTAATCAATTTCTTAAAGTAACCGATTGGGGGGAATTCTGAATTTTATGTAAGCAATAAAAGTAAATTAAAAGCAAAGTAAATTGTAGAAAGTTATCAATAGAGAGAGATATTGGTCAAGGAATTCATCTTCAATCTTAGACATGTGTTTGCATATATGATTAGAATTACGATTTAATCCCTTATATTATCAAAAGCCTAGAGAATCAAGAGAGCAAGATAATCTAATAATTTCCTAAGTTCATCAACACACACATTAGGGCTGCGTATGTGAATTCTACCTAAAGAATAACCTAACGCTTTGCGCTAATTAAGTTCAATTCCTAGGAGCATTAAGTTTGTAAATAGGCTAATCAATGCAATTGTCATGCGTTGCACATAACAATTCGGACAATGGTCAAACTCTACATATGATTACGAGAGTGTATCACTACAAACCGTAAACATATCATGCTACTCGTATTCAGGGTTATCGCTTGATGAAAAACCCTAAAATACCTATGGACTAGGATGCAAGTTCAATTAATTGGCCACTTAACTAATCAAACATCATAATCCTATCACAATACATCAATCATGTGATTCTTAAAGCAAAGAGAGATGTGAACGATAATCAAGAGAGAAAACTAATACATAAAGCAAACACAAGTTTTAGAAATAGGACTACATCCTTAACCAATAATATAGAATTTAGATACTCATAGCTATGGAGTTCATCACAAAAATATAAGTTGAATAAAGAAGAAGATGAACAAAAGCAAACCCTAGTTGCGTAAACAAAAGCGGCTCTCCAAAGTTCCAAGAATAAGATGTCTTTCAAAAGTTGTAGGATTTCTCTTTTATAGCTCCTCTTGTTCCAAAATTAGGTCTAGCCCTCAAAGTCCATTAGATGAAAATCCACCAAGCCCACAAGAGAGAGAAACCCATGTAGAAAATATGTCCAAAAATACGTCGCCGGAAATCTGGCATTGTGGCCGGAAATCGGCCGGAGAGGTGGCCGGAAAACGGTTCAGGTGACCGTCAAAGTCCGCCCGGTCACCGGTCAACCGATTCAAATCGGTCAAGTCAACCGAGTTAGCAAACTGAGTCGAACCGGGTCACTCACCGAGTTAGATGACTCAACTCAGTGATGTCATCAGATGAGTCAGAACCATGAGTTAGACCCGAATCAGATGTGTTGATGAGCTAACTGGACTGACTTTGTCGAGCCACGATCTTGCCTGTGCCGATGTAGGCCGTCTCACATCCAAGATGGCCCTGCATTCTCTCAATTCCTCCCTGCAGATTCAGACAACCAGCTTCAACTTCATAATGCCTGCAAGTTCCAGTCATTCCTTCTCAGACAAACACACGCATTCACTCCCTTTCAACCACCATCTGAATTGCAGCTCCAACAAATCCTTTGCTTCACTTCAGCCACAACTCAGGTTCAAAACTGAGCTCATCACCCTCTTCTCCATCTTTATCAGCCTGTACTCCAGCTTCCTTTCACATTGCAACACCAGACCACCTGCAATACTTGTAATATGCATCTGAGCCTACAACACACCTCACAGTCCACCTGCAAAATGCATCACAACCTCGCAAGAATGACTCCCATATCTCTTAACCGCAAAAAAATCATTCCATCTCCCCGAGCTTCAATAGATGTTTCATCACCACTAACTCAACATTCGCAGCCTTCACAGATTCATCCAACGGTGCAAGTGAATTGCCAGTTCCATGGATGCAACACATTCATCTCTCGCATGACCATCCGACTCCACCGATCCCGTTAACCTCATTGCCACAACCGAAACATTTGCAATCACCATTTTCAAAACCTGCAATACCAGCTCAACTCCCATCCACAAGCACCATCACCCCCACCTGAAATGACCTCAAGCAACAACCATCTCTAAGTCTCATTTGAGTCCCCTTCAGGACATACTATTGCCATGACCACTCGGCCTTGTAACTCATACATTCTTCAACCCCGTAAAGCATCACCAAGACCTTCTTGACCGCAAACTTGAATCCGAGACATGCCGATGTTTCTAATTCATCTCAAAACCTATTTCATTCAATCACCAGACTCAACAAAGAAACATCATTTTGAAGCGCAACCCTAGCCAATGCATAATAACACCATCGACTTTCTAACCCTTTCTATGTGACCACCATTAGCACCATCTCGCAACTAGTTCTACAACAAAAGCGCCACCAATCCATTTTGAATTCAACCCTAGTCTTTAGTAACAACATCAAAGATAAGTTGTACTTCATCTAATTCATGAACCAGTTCAAGTTCATCCCCTTCATGCTTCATCTGCAATTTTCTGTCTCAAATTCACAATCTCATAGACCCATCACATCTCTCGGCTTCAATCATTTCTCAACTTCAACTTCTGTGACTCAAAAACCTAATTGAAACCCTAATTCCCTTCTTCTGGTTTGCAAGCTTGAAATAGGCAAGAACCCATCACTCTCAAACCAACCCATCTCTGCAATTCTCGGTTAGAATCATAAACCAGTCTCATCCCAGTTAATCTCAGCTTCATCTTCTCTCGATTCGACAACAAACTTCTCAATCAAACCCTAACTTCTAATTCCCGAGCAACACAACACAAGTACATGAACTCAAGCTTAATCGATGAACATCATAATTCATTCTAAAACCCTAGCTCTTGAGATCCCAAATTCTCTCAAATTTCTTCAAATCTAACTCCTTATTCTCTCACAGAAACAACAGACTAAAAATTGGGGATGAGAATGATTTTCTTCTTCACGACCAAATTGATAAGGTTGCGTGTACGGCCGGTATTTAGGCACCCGGATAATGGATATGGGTCACCCAGTGGCAACCCATTAACTCTCCTTTGAATCGAAGCTAGCAGCCCCTTATCGTTGATTCGACTCCGCATAGCACTCATCGTTGAACACTTTCGCTCTCCTTGCTCCTTTCCGCGCCAATGCACGCTTTTCTCCTTCTTTTGCTCATAATGACTCCATTGCACCTAGTAAACTCAAAATCAATCATAAAATATATAATTTACAAGAAAACTCGCAAAGAAAGCATAAACAATAGATGAATACCACGGTGTTTACAACACCTATCAAATTCCCCCACACTTAGACTTTGCTAGTCCTCGAGAAAATCAAACAAAACAATTCAAAAAGATACATACAACTCCATGTCGTCAAGGCTACGGTCACTTTTAGCATAAATAACAAGCCTTTAAACCCCTAGGTGTCCCTAGTGGACGAGTTATAGTCTCGTGAGGGTTTACTAGAGATATACCCACAAAACCTACTTTACCAACTTACTAGTTCTCCGTAATGATAGTATCCAACGCGCTAAGAAGACATATAGATTCTGCACACTAGTCATAAGAAGTTAGACACATAAATGAACACAATCTCATTCTTAAAAGTTGAGAGAGAAATAACCATCCCTTCTCGACGAAAATTCGGGTTCAATGGAGATATTGATCGAAAGTCTCGACTCTGCCTCACAAGAAAGGGTTTTTATGAATTTGCTCTTAATAATAAACAACTTTTTATGGGTCACACATGTGTCTAGGTAGGAATGAAGAGAGAATCCTGCGACACGTTGAATTGTAGGAAGGCAAAACCCTCCGAATGTTTTGAAAACCCACATCTTTTATAATTTTTGAAAACCCATTTTTCCGCAAAACCCTCCGAAGTTTTGAATCTCTTCGAAAGGAAATCAACCACTTAACGAAGGTGGGAATATGCTTACTTACCTCGTTATCCGTTCGGCGTGCAGCTAGCACCACTCTCACAAAGCATCCATAGAAACGTCTTCGGTCTTCTATCGGTGTCTTCATCTTCATCTCGGTCTTCAACTCTTGATGATAACTCTTGAACTTCGTTGAATCTCGACAATGTGATTCTTTCCTCTAATTCCTTGTTGCTTGAAACTTCATTATAGATATTCCTTCTTTCCATTGGCTTTATTGAAAGAATACAAAACTAAAAACAAACTATACAAACCCAAAATTTACTTTTTTTTTTTTTTTTTTTTTTTATATAAAATTTTTTTTTATTATTTTTTTTTTATTATGAATATTTTATTTTTTTTTTTTTTTTTTTTTTTTTTTTTTTTTTTTTTTTGAAATAAGAAATAAAACAAATACAAAAATAAAACAAAATAATAAAAACTATTAACAAACCTAAACATTTTTCTCTTGTCTCTTTTTTTTTTCTTAGACAAGAGAAAAATAAAATACAAATAAGATAAAATAAAAACGTAAGTACAGAGGCCATGGTGTAAGTACTTTACCGCTTGATTCTTCACAACTTGTATGTCTTGATATCATAAATTTCTCGAACTCTCATCTTTATAAACTTCGCTCTTGTACAATAGTCTTCAACTTATAAAAATTCTGCTCCTTGTCTTGTTGCTTTACTCAAATCTGAAATCTGCCCATTTCTGTATTGTTGCTTGTAAACCTCGAACGTCCTCAACTTTCCTTCAAATTTGTGATGCTCCTCTTGTTGATGATGATGGTGTTTCTATGGACCTGTTGGTGTAGAGAGAGATAAGGTGGATGGTGCTAACTGCGAACAAGATTACAAGTGGTATGTAAGTTAGCAATTCGATGTCACCAACATGGTTGATAAAAATAGCAATCAAGAGATCAAAATAGTGCTTCTATGGTGGGAAGTTGGACATCTCACCATTACGCCGGAATTTACGTACGGTGACACACGCTCTAAAAGCACAAATTTAGACAGGTACAAAGAATTGAAGGTTGGTGCCTCACATTATGTAACATGGGTAGTCTCCACTATAGGGGATCACTACTCTAATTCCGAATTCAGTCTGCACCTTATTTGCCACTGGCATGGTTAAATCCAACTTTAACTCTCATACAATTAAGAAACCCGATCATGAATACTGTCATCTCTAAGTTCAGTCACTATTATGAGATTCTCGATGTAATATTAGCGACATGTATACTATGTGACTCTAAACTAACTACAAGTTGGAGTTTTCTTATTCACTAATGTACACAAAAATTGAAAAATTTGAAAAATTTACAAAGCAAACCACTCTCCCACACTTAAACTTTACATTGTCCTCAATGTAATTGAATCTTCCAAAGAAATTCAAGGTGGGAAATCCTAACGGAAAAGTGACAAAAAATCAGAAAAAGTAAAAACATGACAAGAAAAGAAAAGAAAAGACAAGAGATACAAAACCGATGGGTTGCCTCCCATTTAGCGCTTGGTTTAAAGTCGTCAGCCCGACTATCTCCTTGCTTTCTATGACTCCTCCAGAGGGAGTACTTCCACAAGATTAACTCCTTCCACGACATCCGAAGAGAAGTTCTCATAATATGGTTTCAACCGGTGCCCATTCACTTTAAGTTCATTACCTGTAGCTAAACTACGAATTTCCACTGCACCATGAGAAAACACATTAGTCACAATAAAAGGTCCAATCCAACGTGACCTTAATTTACCGGGAAATAATTGCAAGCGAGAATTAAACAAAAGCACTTTCGCCCAATGCAAAATTGTTTCTTTGTAATCATATTATCATGAAAAGCTTTCGTCTTTTCCTTGTAAATCCGTGAGCTTTCAAATGCATCATTGTGAATCTACTCTAACTCTTGAAGTTGTAACTTTCTTTGCCTTCCAAAGACCATCCAACTCCATATTGCATTGCTTAATAGCCCAAAACGCCTTATGCTCAATTTCCACGGGTAAGTGACAAGGTTTACCATAAACAAGCCTAAAAGGAGACATCCCAATAGGTGTTTTATATGCGGTTCTATACGCCCACAAAGCATCATTGAGTCGCGAACTCCAATCCTTCCTTGTTGGATTCACCGTCTTTTCAAGAATGGATTTCACCTCTCGGTTGGAAACTTCGGCTTGTCCATTTGTTTGTGGATGGTAGGGAGTTGCAATCCTATGCGACACATTGTACTTCTTTAACAAGCTTTGCAAAAATAAGTGTGAACCTCCATCGCTAATTATAGCCCTTGGAATTCCAAACCTTGCAAATATATTAGCTTGCACGAAATCTGAAACAACTTTAGAATCATTAGTTGGGGTGGCCTTAGCTTCCACCCATTTCGAGACATAATCCACAGCAAGCAAAATATAATAATTCCCATTAGAATTGACAAAAGGACCCATAAAATCAATTCCCCATACATCAAAAACCTCCACAAATTGAATAATAGTTTGCGGCATTTGATTTCGAGCACCTAGATTTCCTGTTCTTTGGCACCTATCACATGTGATACAAAATGCATGTGCATCCTTAAACAAAGTTGGCCAAAAGAAACCACATTCTAGTACCTTGAGAGCGGTTCTCTTACTCCCAAAGTGTCCTCCACAAGCATATGAGTGGCAAAAAGACAAGATAGAATTAAATTCAATTTTGGAACACACCTACGTATTACTTGGTCACTACAATGTTTCCATAAGTATGGATCATCCCATATGTATTGGTTTCCTAATTTCTTAAGTTTGTCCCTCTCAGAACGAGACAAGTTCTTTGGGATTTGTTTAGACACTAAGTAATTAACAATATCAGCGTACCATGGTTCTCCAAAGGCAATTGAGAATAGTTGCTCATCCGGGGAAACTTTCACGCAACGGGATAGTCTCCTTGTCCACAGCAAGACGGCTCAAGTGATCCGCAACGGTGTTCTCAATTCCTTTCCTGTCTTTGATTTCAATATCAAACTCTTGCAAGAGTAATATCCATCGTATGAGCCTCGGTTTCGCCTCTTGCAAGAGTTTGATATTGAAATCAAAGACAACAACTTTTGTACCAATTAGATAAGAGCGAAACTTTTCTAAAGCAAAAACAATAGCTAATAACTCTTTTTCAGTGGTTGTGTAGTTTTGTTGGGCCTCATTTAACGTTCTAGAAGCATAATAAATGGCATGAGGTATCTTCCCCACACGCTGCCCAAGCACCGCACCAACCGCATAATCACTAGCATCACACATGAGCTCAAAAGGCTTACTCCATTCCGGTGGTTTAATGATAGGGGCTGAAATCAAAAGTTCTTTCAAACGATTGAATGCCGCCATACACTTCTCATCAAAGTTAAAAACCACATCTTTTGCAATAAGTTACAAAGTGGTGATGCTATCTTGGAAAAATCCTTGATGAATCTACGATAAAAACCCGCATGACCAAGAAAAGAGCGTATCTCCCTCACCGTAGTGGGAGGGGTTAGAGCACGAATAAGGTCTATCTTAGATTTATCGACTTCCAAGCCTTTAGAAGATATTATATGGCCTAAAACTATGCCATGAGTTACCATGAAATGGCACTTCTCCCAATTCAAAGACAAGATTTGTTTCAATACATCGTTCAAGGATTAGAGACAAATTGTTCAAGCAAAGGTCAAATGAATCACCAAAGACACTAAAATCATCCATGAACACTTCGATTATGTTTTCAACATATTCCGAAAAGATACTTACCATACACCTTTGAAAGGTAGCTGAGCATTGCATAAGCCAAAAGGCATCCTTCTATAAGCAAAAGTATCGAAAGGACAAGTGAAAGTGGTTTTCTCTGGTCCTCCCGGCGCTATCACAACCGATTATAACCTCGAATAGCCATCAAGAAAGCAATAATAAGAGTGTCCAGCTAAACGTTCAAGCATTTGATCAATAAAAGGCAATGGAAAGTGATCTTTTCTAGTGGTGGCATTCAATTTTCTATAATCAATACAAACCCTCCAACCGGTTTGCGCACGAGTTGGGACAAGTTTGTTCTTATCATTCTCCACCACCGTCACACCTGATTTCTTTGGTACTACTTGTACCGGGCTTACCCACTTACTATCGGATATGGGGTAGATAACACCCACGTCCAAAAGCTTGAGTATCTCCTTTTTCACAACTTCCATCATGGGAGGATTCAAACGACGTTGCGCTTCCCTTGTAGGCTTTGTATCATCCTCCACACGGATCTTGTGCATACAAACGGCGGGGCTTATACCCTTGATATCGGCGATTGTCCATCCTATGGCCGTCTTGTACTTCCTTAGCACCCTTAGAAGTTTTTGCTCCCGTAATTCATTAAGCTCGTTAGAAACAATCACGGGTAAGTCTTCATTGTCACCCAAGTACAAGTACTTTAAGTGACTTGGAAGAGGTTTCAATTCTAAACTTGGAGATTTAACAATAGATGGCACAAGTTTTTCATTATTGCAAGGTAAAGAAGCATATGAAATAATTTCTGATTTTTCAAAAAGAATTAAGATGAGTCAAGAGAACCAATGGTTTCTTTACCGTTATCAATGGGTGTAGTGAGATCCACGGTTTCCAAAGTATCAACACCATTCAACTCAAAAACATTTGTTGCGCCAATGTGTCCATCACATCAATGGAGAAACAAGAGTGGACATCACTAGGATATCTCATCGTCCTCAAAATGTTGAAACGTGAAATTATTTCTCCACCGAACTCCCCATAGTTAGCGTTCCCTTGTCAACATCAATAATGGTTTTACCTTCACTATTTATAGGGATTTTCATGAAGGACACCCAAAAAGTAGCAATGGAAGAGACGAATCCGATGAACCTTCATCCATCTCTAACATGCAAAAGTCCATTTGAAATACAAGTTGATTAACTCAAGACAAGAACATCCTCAACAATACCCATTGGGTAGACATTAGATAGAAAATTTGCAAACGTTATTTCAACAAGCACATTATTTAACTCTCTACTCAAATCAAGAACGCAAAATGTTCATAATTTATGCATTGTAATATCCATAACATTGCAACAAAAAAATTGTAGTCTCAACAATCATTGGTGATCTCCATTTTGGTTCTCTAATCTTAGAGCACAATTCCATATCACTTGTTTGATCAAGATCAAACATGGACTTTTAAGAGCTTACCAAGATCAAGTGAATTATACATACAAGTAACACTTCCCATCTGAAATTTTATTTTCAAATATCCAACACACTACCCTCTTAACCTATATCCATTATCATTTGAAAACATCACTAACTCGAAATTTGCACCTTAGCGTAGACTCTCCTTCTCAAAACTGGACCCTGATTTTTTGAGACTCTTTGTAGCAGAGCCGGGGTAAAACGCAAGTACGCACTACCATTATTAAATAACTGTATGTCAAGATACCTCTTTCCACCATTCTTAATTGCTGATTTTTCGGTAATGAGTCAAGAGAACCAATGGTTTCTTTACATCCGTTATCAATGGGTGTAGTGAGCACGGTTTTCCAAAGTATCAACACCATTCAACTCAAACATTTGTGACAAATCTTCCAAGTTCCAACATCTCCCCACTGGTTATGATCCACGTTCGCAAGGACGATGTGTCCATCACATCAATGGAGAAACAAGAGTGGACATCACTAGGATATCTCATCGTCTCGAAAATGTTGAAACATTTTTATTTCTCCATCCCTTTCCGAACTCCATAGTTAAGCGTTCCCTTGTCAACATCAATAATGGTTTTATGCGCCGTTTTCATGAAGGGACGCCATAGGACAAATGAAGTAGCAATGGAAGAGAGAAAATTTGTTTTCGAATCCAGGATGAACCTTCATCCATCTCTAACACGCAAAAGTCCACTGGAAATACAAGTTGATTAACTAATATGGGAGAAAACTGCACAAGAACATCCTCAACAATACCCATTGGGTAGACATTAGAACGATCGGCTAATTGCAACACAATTCCAGACTTTTTAAGAGGACCAAGATCAAGTGAATTATACATAAGAGGACCAAGATCAGAGGCGCAGCATGACATTAACGGATGCACCTAAGTCCAACATAGCTTTATTAAATGTGGTGTTACCAATTGTGACGGGAATGTCAAAGCTACCGGGGTCCTTGCACTTAAGTGGGAGTTTGTGTTGTAAGATTGTCGAAGCATTCTCCCCCACACTAAGCACTTCATTACCTTTGAGCCTTTGCTTATTGGTACACAAGTCCTTCAACACCTTTGCATACTTTGGAACTTGCTTGATTGCATCTATGAGTGGTATGTTTACATGGATCTTCTTGAGAATGTCTAAAATCTCCTTTTCTAGTTCCGCCTTCTTGGAATTTTCAAATCTGCGAGGGAAAGGTAAAGGAGGAACATAAGTAGAAACCGGAGTTTTAGAGTTAGAAATAGGTACCTCAGAAGTTTGGGGAGAATCCTCGTTTTCCTCCTCCAAAACAGGTTCCTTTGGTGTTTCCACCGTGCCCGAATCAGCAACTTCGGGTTGCACAAGTTGTGTACCACTTCTCAATGTGATTACATTGACACCCTCTTTTGGGTTGATAGGTTGAGAAGGGAGTTTCCCACCATTTTGTGCCTTCAATTGATTCAACTCAATAGCCATAGAACCAACTTGAGTTTGCAAATCCTTAACCGTACTCTCCGTTCTTTGCATAAAAGATTTCAGCAACTCTTCCATATTGGACCCCATATTTTGAGGTTGTTGTTGTTGTTGAAATTGTTGTCTCGGCTGGAATTATTGTTGTTGAGGTTGAAATCCACTCGGGTTGTTGAAACTAGGTTGTTGAATCGCTCCTTGCTTATTGGCATAGCTAAAATTGGGGTGATCTCTCCATCCCGGATTGTAAGTGTTGGAGTAGGGATCATACCGTCTTTGTTGATTTGGAAAGATCGCATTAGCTTGCTCGTCTTCATAAACTTGAGAGGAACTCGGTATCACCGCTGCGCTGCAACTTGTTGAAGCATTGCGTTCATGTTACCCATTTGTTACGAAGTTCCTCAACCTCGCTCACCTCATTTACCCTTCTTAGAATCACATCGACCCACGACTCATGAATTGTTGTGAGTTCGCTGCCATGTTTTCAATCAACTCTCTAGCTTGTGCCACCGTCTTGTTCACTAATGCACCACCACCCTCAGCGTCGAGGAGATTCCTATCACTTGATTGGAGTCCTTCATAGAAGTATTGGATGATCATAGCGTCACTGAATTGGTGGTGAGGACAGCTTGCCACCAATCTCTTGTAGCGTTCCCAACATTCATATAGGGATTCTCCCACATTTTGCTTCATCCCACAAATCTCCTTGCGAATTTGAGTAGCCTTTGATGCGGAAAATATCTCTCGAAAAGAGTTTCTTCAACCCATTCCATGTTGTGACACTTCCGGAGGTAAATAGAACAACCAATCCTTAGCAATGTCCATTAAAGAGAAACGGAAAACTTTCAACATTGCACCATCCGCCTCAACATCCGCTGGAAGCATGGCCGTGACAATGGTGTGGAAGTCCATAAGATGTTTGTTTGGATCTTCATTCACCATTCCATGGAATTTTGGTAATTCTCTAAGCAACCCCGGCTTTATCTCAAAAGTAGAGTTCGTTTGAATACACCCCTGTTGTATATCAAGCCTATGAGAAGCCAAGTCCTTGAGTGAACGATTTGCATCACCCATAGCTTCTTCTTCTTCAACTTGTGGTTCGTCTACGAATGGAACCTCTTTTTCTTCTTCTTGTTGTTGGAAAATCTCTTCTCCTACTTCCAACTCGTGCTCGTCCGTTGTGTCTTGAATTGGTTGGAGTATTGTGCCTCGTCGAGTAGCTATCCCGCACCTTGGATAATTCCAATCCTTAGAAGCCAGAGATTAGGTACCTGCAAACAATTCTCGCAAACAAGTGAGAAAGAAGACAAGAAACAAGAAGCAAAGATAAAAGCAAAAACGAAATAAGAAACTAAAAACTTAATAACTAGCCGTATGCCTCCGCGCAACGGCGCCAAAATTTGATCATTTGTCGTATGCGTCAAAAATAATTTCACTTTCCTAAAGTATATGATAAGAAAGAGTTCGTATCCACAGAGAGGCGATTGTAGTTATTTCGTAATCAATTTCTTAAAGTAACCGATTGGGGGGATTTCTGAATTTTATGTAAGCAATAAAAGTAAATTAAAAGCAAAGTAAATTGTAGAAAGTTATCAATAGAGAGAGATATTGGTCAAGGAATTCATCTTCAATCTTAGACATGTGTTTGCATATATGATTAGAATTACGATTTAATCCCTTATATTATCAAAAGCCTAGAGAATCAAGAGAGCAAGATAATCTAATAATTTCCTAAGTTCATCAACACACACATTAGGGCTGCGTATGTGAATTCTACCTAAAGAATAACCTAACGCCTTGCGCTAATTAAGTTCAATTCCTAGGAGCATTAAGTTTCAGAAATAGGCTAATCAATGCAATTGTCATGCGTTGCACATAACAATTCGGACAATGGTCAAACTACATATGATTACGAGAGTGTATCACTACAAACCGTAAACATATCATGCTACTCGTATTCAGGGTTATCGCTTGATGAAAAACCCTAAAATAGCTATGGACTAGGATGCAAGTTCAATTAATTGTCCACTTAACTAATCAAACATCATAATCCTATCACAATACATCAATCATGTGATTCTTAAAGCAGTAGAGATGTGAACGATAATCAAGAGAGAAAACTAATACATAAAGCAAACACAAGTTTTAGAAATAGGACTACATCCTTAACCAATAATATAGAATTTAGCTACTCATAGCTATGGAGTTCATCACAAAAATATAAGTTGAATAAAGAAGAAGATGAACAAAAGCAAACCCTAGTTGCGTAAAAAAAAGAGGCTCTCCAAAGTTCCAAGAATAAGATGTCTTTCAAAAGTTGTAGGATTTCTCTTTTATAGCTCCTCTTGTTCCAAAATTAGGTCTAGCCCTCAAAGTCCATTAGATGAAAATCCACCAAGCCCACAAGAGAGAGAAACCCATGTAGAAAATCTGTCCAAAAATACATGGAAATCGGTATTGCGGGGTTTTAAATCGGCCGGAGAGGTGGCGGAAAACGGTTTAGGTGACCGGCAAAGTCCGCCGGTCACCGGTCAACCGAAGTCAAATCGGTCAGGTCAACTGAAAGGAGTTAAGCCGAGTCGAACAGGGTCAATCACCGAGTTAGATGACTCAACTCGGTGATGTCATCGAGATGAGTCAGAACCATGAGTTGACCCAAATCGGATGTCTTTGATGAGCTAACTGGCCCGACTTTGTCGGCCACGAGTCTTGCAGGCCGGGAGGTGTCTCACGGCCAAGATGGCCCCGCATTCTCTCAATTCCTCCTGGATTACAGCTTCAACTTCATAATGCCTGCAATTTCAGTCATTCCTTCTCGAGACAAACACACGCATTCACTCCTTTTCAACCACCATCCGAATTGCGGCTCAAAAATCCTTTGCTTCACTTCGCCCACAACTCGGAGTTCAAAATCCAGCTCATCACCCTCTTCTCCATCTGTATCACCTGGACTCCAGATTCCTTTCACATTGCAACACGGACCACCTGCAATACTTGTAATATGCATCCGAGCCTACAACACACCTCCTGAGTCCACACCGCAAAATGCATCACAACACTGCAAGAAAGAACTCCCATATCTCTTAACCGCAAAATCATCCGAATTCATTCCATCTCCCCGAGATTCAATAGTTGTTTCATCACCACTAACTCAACATCTGCAGCTTCTGAGATTCATCCAACGGTGCAAGTGCATTGCCGGGTTCCATGGCTGCAACACATTCATCTCTCGCACTGACCATCGACTCCACCGATCCGTTAACCTCATTGCCATAATCGAAACATTTGCAATCACCATTTTCAAAACCTGCAATACCAGCTCAACTCCCATCCACAAGCACCATCACCCCCACCTGAAATGACCTCAAGCAACAACCATCTCTAAGTCTCATTTGAGTCCCCTTCAGCACATACTATTGCCAAAGCCACTCAGCCTTGTAACTCATACATTCTTCAACCCTGTAAAAGCATTACCAATACCTTCTTGACTGCAAACTTGAATCTGAGACATGCCCATGTTTCTAATTCATCTCAAAACCTATTTCATTCAATCACCAGACTCAACAGCAGTATCATTTTGAACTGCAACCCTAGCCAATGCATAACAGCACCATCAGCTTCTAACCCTTTCTATGTGACCACCATTAGCACCATCTGCAACTAGTTCTACAACAGCGCCACCAATCCATTTTGAATTCAACCCTAGTCTTTAGTAACAACATCAGCATAAGCTCTACTTCATCTTATTCATGAACCAGTTCAAGTTCATCCCCTTCATGCTTCATCTGCAATTTCCTGTCTCAAATTCACAATCTCATAGACCCATCACATCTCGGCTTCAATCATTTCTCAACTTCAACTTCTGTGACTCAAAAACCTAATTTAAACCCTAATTCCCTTCTTCTGGTTTGCAAGCTTGAAATAGGCAAGAACCCATCACTCTCAAACCAACCCATCTCTGCAATTCTCGGTTAGAATCATAAACCAGTCTCATCCCAGATTAATCTCGGCTTCATCTTCTCTCGATTTGAATGACAAACTTCTCAATCAAACCCTAACTTCTAATTCCGAGCAACACAACACAAGTACATGAACTCAAGCTTAATCGATGAACATCATCATTCATTCTAAAACCTAGCTCTTGAGATCCCAAATTCTCTCAAATTTCTTCAAATCTAACTCCTTCTTCTCTCACAGAAACAACAGACTAAAAATTGGGGATGAGAATGATTTTCTTCTTCACGACCAAATTGATAAGGTTGCGTGTACGGCCGGTATTTAGGCACCCGGATAATGGATATGGGTCACCCAGTGGCAACCCATTAACTCTCCTTTGAACCAAAGCAGCGACCCCTTATCGTTGATTCGACTCGCATAGCACTCGTCGTTGAACACTTTCGCTCTCCTTGCTCCTTTCCGCTCCAATGCATGCTTTTCTCCTTCTTTTTGCTCATAATGACTCCATTGCACCTAGTAAACTCAAAATCAATCATAAAATACATAATTTACAAGAAAACTACTTAAAGCATAAACAATAGATGAATACCACAGTGTTTACAACACCTATCAAATTCCCCCACACTTAGACTTTGCTAGTCCTCGAGAAAATCAAACAAAACAATTCAAAAAGATACATACAACTCCGTGTCGTCGAGGCTACGATCACTTTTAGCATAAATAACAAGCCTTTAAACCCCTGGGTGTCCCTAGTGGACGAGTTATAGTCTTGTGAGGGTTTACTAGAGATATACCCACAAAACCTACTTTACCAACTTACTAGTTCTCCGTAATGATAGTATCCAACGCGCTAAGAAGACATATAGATTCTGCACACTAGTCATAAGAAGTTAGACACATAAATGAACACAATCTCATTCTTAAAAGTTGAGAGAGAAATAACCATCCCTTCTCGACAAAAATTCGGGTTCGGAGTGATCGAAAGTCTCGACTCTGCCTCACAAGAAAGGGTTTTTATGAATTTGCTCTCAATAATAAACAACTTTTTATGGGTCACACATGTGTCCAGGTAGGAATGAAGAGAGAATCCTGCGACACGTTGAATGGTAGGAAGGCAAAACCCTCGAATGTTTTGAAAACCCACATCTTTTATAATTTTTGAAAACCCATTTTTTGACGATCTCTTCAAAAGGAAATCAACCACTTAACGAAGGTGGGAGTATGCTTACTTACCTCGTTATCCGTTCGGCGTGCAGCTAGCACCACTCATGAGCATCCATAGAAACGTCTTCGGTCTTCTATCGGTGTTTTCATCTTCGTCTTCGGTCTTCAACTCTTGATGATAACTCTTGAACTTCGTAGAATCTCGACAATGTGATTCTTTCCTCTAATTCCTTGTTGCTTGAAACTTCATTATAGATATTCCTTCTTTCCATTGGCTTCACTAGTGGAAAATGGATTTTTAACCACTTCCTGGGTTTTAATAAAACGACTTCCTTGGGCTTGTGGTAACTATAAGAGTTGTGAAAAACAGTGGTATTTTTAATAAAAATTAAACTTGTCTCTGCCACAGTCGTTATACTAGAGGGTATTTTTGTGAATAACTAGTACTCTCTAATAAAGTATAACAACTCTTGTTGGAGCAACTAGTTTTATATTTGGGGTTTCATGCGATAGTACTTACGTACCTTTCTCTCTTCAGTTTCTTATCTCGTTCACGGACCGAGATCCCCTTCTTCTTCCACATATAATATTCGCTTCTTCGTTTTTTATCCTCAGAAATTATATCCCCAAATCATAAACTCTTTTCTTTTAACAACAGTTCAATTTTAACAAAGTTTATTATTATTGTGTTCACATCTTGAAATTCAATAAAATCTCGAAGAACCCTAGAATAGAATCCAACTTTTTTTCTCAATAAGTTCAAAATCAAAGTTAGAAATCAAAGACAAACCTCTATTCTGGAAGTTCATTGTCACAAATCATATATTTATTAAAACCCCTATCTCAAAATCAGAACGCATTTATGGATAGAAATCAAACGTTGTAACTCCGGATCTAGTTTTTTTTCTCCAGAAATCGTAGGGGTAATATCAATCTTGTTCTTGTTTGATAAATTTGATATACGTCGAGGTAATACTTTTTTGTATTATTAACGATTTAATTTCACTTTATTTTCTCTCATTTTTGTTTTTGCAGTAAGGTGGGTTGAAGATCTCTTCTCCTAGTGTAAGAAACCCCTAAATCTACTATTGAATATCCTCTTACTGCTGATAATAATAATCTCAAAAGGCCTTTACTCTATTTGATTGTTTGTGTTTGTTTTTAATATTTGAAAACCTTGCTATAGTTTTGTATTAGTGAAGCATTGAGTGCTGAAGATCGAACAAATCTTTTTGCTGATCTTAAGGTAGTACTTGTTTTGTAGATTTGAGTTTCTTGGGTTTTTTAATTTTGTTTTTGAATAAAGGGTTTTGATTTGATTTGGGGTTTTTGTTGTTGTTGTTGTTGTTTTTGTTGCTTCAGGATAAGCTAATGTCATTGCTTCCATTATCAATTTAAAACATCAAATTTTGGTTAGCATCCACCAGAACTAAACCAGTATTAACGATTTCGGAAGTTCGAATTAATGATTTTATTTGTCTTATGGATAATTAGCTTGGTTCGTTTAAGTTTCATAATTTGAAATGGTATATGCGGCCAAGCACTTTGTTTTTTGTTGTTGCTAAGTGTGCAGCTACCGTAAGTTCTATATTGGCTTATGATTCACTTCTAATGGTTTAATGTTTTCTCTCAAATGATCAACTAGGGATGTATATGATTTATGAGACTGTTCGAACTCTTCAAGACATGTTACCAAAAGAAGAGGTGCTTCTATGCTTGCAGTTTTGCTTACATATGTTTTCAATTTTACTTAGATGTGATGATTAAGGATTTTAATTCAGTTTTGCGATGATGTGCATGAGAATAAGAAACGGAAGGGGAAGAACAAATGGCAGCAGCTTATAGCTTAACTAGTAAAAGGGCTTGTACTAATTCATTTTATTTATGTGATGATTAGGGCTCATTCATGTAATTATTACCCTGTGTTGAAACTGCAGAATGTGCAAACTCTGTTGTACCTGCATACATACCCATTATAGAAAAAAGGAAAGATACACCATTCACCGAGCAGAATGAAGAATGGCGACAATTGCGGAGGGACGATATGTAGAATTCAACTTGGTAACCATACTAAGCGCTTTCGTACCTTCTTCTGAAACTTCTATGCAAACAATACAAACAAATCAACTGTAACAAGTTTTAGCTTGGTATCGATTAACACTATTGATTTGAATGTGTGATAGGTTTATGACCGTGGTACAACATTCGGACTGAAGACGGGAGGCAGAATTGAGAGCATTCTCGCTTCCCTCCCACTTACAACACGATGGGAATATGACCATGTATGTGAAATTCATGTACAAATTCAGTCGTATATTTACTACTTAGTTAGTCAAAGTAGTTTACAAACCCTTTTTCATAGAGAATAATGGAAACTGCTAGATGCATGTCTCCCTGTTTTTTTTTTTGCATTTTTTCAATTTTTTTCCGAAGGGTTTCGTCTCTGCTGTGCTCCTGTATTTGTCCATGCGAGATTATTGGAGTGCAGAGACAGGTTGTAAAATAGAGTGAGAGGGAGTGAAATTGTTGTAGTTTATCGCAAAGTTAATTAGGTTGGTTGTATTTATTTTTCCTAAGTCATTCATGTCTTTATCTTAAGTAGGTGCATAAAATTATCCATTTGGGTTTCTCTAGTTATCATGTATTCATGTTATTGTTCGTATTGTGGTTGGTTTAGGTTTTTCAGTAATGGGTTTTCTTAATTTTTGTGTAAGGTATACTGCTTACTACAACCTTGGAATATTATTAGTCCACCCTCTGTCTTATTGGAATTTGTTACCTTTTGACATACATTCTTACGGTTTATTAGTAATCTGTTATCTGACTTGTTTGGAAAGATGTGTCTGTCTCGTCAATTTTGAAAAGCATATGAAAGATTTGATATGCAAATGCATCACCAGTATGCAGGGTTCTCTTTGTGATGTTCTACTTATTCTAGTAACATATGTATCTTCAGTTTTGAAGTACCTGTGGTTTAAGTCAATTATTGTAATGTTAACTATGACTAACACACTTTGATGATGGTTTTTTCCAGTTGTTGTTCTATTCACCTTATGCTACCCTTCAAAATGGGGTGTTCTCCAGTTTCGAGTTTTAAAAGTGTTTTGAAGATGGGGAGTTCCGATCCACCAATCAACACCTTAGGGTAAGTTTTGCCACTTGTATTTTGTTCATATAAAATTTTGTTGTCTTGCACTCTAGGAAACGAGAGTACAAAAGATATGTATTATGTTGTCTAACTTATTACTTGTTTTGGTTCATATAGTTTTCCCCTGTTCTCTGCTAGAACAAGAGCTTTGATCATGTGTAAGTGGATTATTTTTATTATTAAGGTTTTTATTGGTACTACTTTCTTAGTATAAATGATTTGTCCTGTGTGTCTCTACTGGAGGAGTAAGTACTGTATTGTAAACTTGAAATGCATAGGAATGGATTTAATCACATCATGCACTTGAACTTCTAGTTTAGAAAGTAATTGAACCATAAGACTATGGGAGGAATAACCAATTGTAGTGTTATGCTCTTGCGGTTTATCATCTTAACTCATCAGAACTAAAAATTCTGTTTCACTTTTGTTTGTATGATTTTTGGAAATAACTACCAGTTCTGTTGGAAAAATGAAACTTTATCTGCAGAACCTAAGTAGTTATATTGTTGTTCAAACTTTAAACTCAGAACATCTTCTGATGTCACTTGGGTATAATGTAGTCCCCTTCCATGCTATGTTACAGAGGAATCTCCATTCAGTATGACTATGTGGGTGACTTTAGAGTAACTATGCTGTCACTTGGGTATAATGTAGTCCCCTTCGATGCTACGTTACAGAGGAATCTCCATTCATGATGACTATGTGGGTGACTTTAGAGTAACTATGCAATATGACTTGTTATGTTTTTATTTCCAGTCACCATAGGGGCTCTAAGGCTGAGAATAATTTGACTGCCTTTATTATCCTCTAGTTTGTCTTTTGGCTAGATGAAACCAACTTTGTTCTTGCATGATACTCATTCTAATGGTGTTCACTCCTGATGCATTTTCTTGTTGGTTTGTGTATTTTATAGTGATTTCTCCAATTTAGTTCCTATTAGTTTTGACTTGATAAAATCTGCCAAAGTGAGTCAAATTCACGACTTAGCTCAAACAATCATGCTATATTTATCCTAATGGTTCTTACTTTGTAGATGCAAGGAATGCAAATGGTGAGATTTAATCACAAGAAAGTACTACGTACATCAAGCATCTCTTATTTTTGATGTACTCATTGGTGTCAGCATCTTCCTCTAGTAAAAGAAGCAGCATCAAAAGGATTTATGTGATATTTTTTAGGTAGTCTTGTAGTTTTATCATAGTTTTTCAAATTTGAATCACGAGTGATTCTAGTTTGTTGAAGTTGTATAATAATTTTGGATTTTTATATAATGTTGATTAAAATTCTTGTTTGGTTCTATATATTTGGTCTACTTGGTTCTGGTTTCTGATTCAGTTGAATCAGCTTCAGATTCACCTGAATCAAATCCTTTTTTTTTGTAAATATAATCGAATTAAACTACTGTGACTGTCAGTGTTATCGATTGAGTGTTAAAAGAAGTAGTTTTTTAAAAGGATTCAACGTTTGCGAGACACAGTCGTTTTGGAAAAAACCACTTCAAAATTAGAGCTGATGAACACAGTCGTTTTTTCCGATATTACCTCTCGTCCTGACAGTGGTTTAACTTCCATTTTCCACTAGTGCTTTATTGAAAGATACAAAACTAAAAACAAACTATACAAACCCAAAATTTACTTTTTTTTTTTTTTTTTTTATATATCATTTTTTTTTTCTTTTTCTAATTTTCGTTTTTTTTTTTATTTTTCATTTATTTTTTTATTTTTTTTTGAAATAAGAAATAAAACAAATACAAAAAAAAAAAAAAAAAAATAATAAAAACTATTAACAAACCTAAACATTTTTTTCTCTTGTCTTTTTTTTTTTTTTAAATTTTTTTTTTTTTGAGATAAGAGAAAATAAAATACAAATAAGATAAAATAAAAACGTAAGTACAGAGGCCATGGTGTAAGTACTTTACCGCTTGATTCTTCACAACTTGTATGTCTTGATATCATAAATTTCTCGAACTCTCATCTTTATAAACTTCGCTCTTGTACAATAGTCTTCAACTTATAAAAATTCTGCTCCTTGTCTTGTTGCTTTACTCAAATCTGAAATCTGCCAATTTCTGTATTGTTGCTTGTAAACCTCAAACGTCCTCAACTTTCCTTCAAATTTGTGATGCTCCTCTTGTTGATAATGATGGTGTTTCTATGGACCTGTTGGTGTAGAGAGAGATAAGGTGGATGGTGCTAGCGCCGAACAAGATTACAAGTGGTATGTAAGTTAGCAATTCGATGTCATCAACATGGTTGATAAAAATAGCACTCAAGAGATCAAAATAGTGCTTCTATGGTGGGAAGTTGGACAGCTCACCATTCTGCCCGGAATTTACATACGGTGACACACGCTCTAAAAGCACAAATTTAGACAGTACAAAGAATTGAAGGTTGGTGCCTCACATTATGTAACATGGGTAGTCTCCACTATAGGGGATCACTACTCTAATTCGAATTGGTCTGCACCTTATTTGCCACTTTGGCATGGTTAAATCCAACTTTAACTCTCATACAATTAAGAAACCCGATCATGTTCTCAGTCATCTCTAAGTTCAGTCACTATTATGAGATTCTCGATGTAATCTTAGCGACATGTATACTATGTGACTCTAAACTAACTACAAGTTGGAATTCTCTTATTCACTAATGTACACAAAAATTGAAAAATTTGAAAAATTTACAAAGCAAACCACTCCCCCACACTTAAACTTTACATTGTCCTGAATGTAATTGAATCTTCCAAAGAAAGTCAAGGTGGGAAATCCTAACGGAAAAGTGACAAAAATCAGAAAAAGTAAAAACATGACAAGAAAAGAAAAGAAAAGACAAGAGATACAAAACCGATGGGTTGCCTCCCATTTAGCGCTTGGTTTAAAGTCGTCAGCCCGACTATCTCCTTGCTTTCTATGACTCCTACAGAGGGAGTACTTCCACAAGATTAACTCCTTCCACGACATCCAGAGAAGTTCTCATAATATGGTTTCAACCTGTGCCCATTCACTTTAAGTTCATTACTTGTAGCTAAACTACGAATTTCCTTTGCACCATGAGAAAACACATTAGTCACAATAAAGGTCCAATCCAAAGTGACCTTAATTTACCAGGAAATAATTGCAAGCGAGAATTAAACAAAAGCACTTCATGTCCAATGCAAAATTGTTTCTTTGTAATCATATTATCATGAAAAGCTTTCGTCTTTTCCTTGTAAATCCGTGAGCTTTCAAATGCATCATTGCGAATCTCCTCTAACTCTTGAAGTTGTAACTTTCTTTGCCTTCAGCACCATCCAACTCCATATTGCATTGCTTAATAGCCCAAAACGCCTTATGCTCAATTTCCACGGGTAAGTGACAAGGTTTACCATAAACAAGCCTAAAAGGAGACATCCCAATAGGTGTTTTATATGCGGTTCTATACGCCCACAAAGCATCATTGAGTCGCGAACTCCAATCCTTCCTTATTGGATTCACCGTCTTTTCAAGAATGGATTTCACCTCTCGGTTGGAAACTTCGGCTTGTCCATTTGTTTGTGGATGGTAGGGAGTTGCAATCCTATGCGACACATTGTACTTCTTTAACAAGCTTTGCAAAAATAAGTGTGAACCTCCATCGCTAATTATAGCCCTTGGAATGCCAAACCTTGCAAATATATTAGCTTGCACGAAATCTGAAACAACTTTAGAATCATTAGTTGGGGTGGCCTTAGCTTCCACCCATTTCGAGACATAATCCACAACAAGCAAAATATAATAATTCCCATTAGAATTGACAAAAGGACCCATAAAATCAATTCCCCATACATCAAAAACCTCCACAAATTGAATAATAGTTTGCGGCATTTGATTTCGAGCACCTAGATTTTGCTGTTCTTTGGCACCTATCACATGTGATACAAAATGCATGTGCATCCTTAAACAAAGTTGGCCAAAAGAAACCACATTCTAGTACCTTGAGAGCGGTTCTCTTACTCCCAAAGTGTCCTCCACAAGCATATGAGTGGCAAAAAGACAAGATAGAATTAAATTCAATTTAGGAACACACCTACGTATTACTTGGTCACTACAATGTTTCCATAAGTATGGATCATCCCATATGTATTGGTTTCCTAACTTCTTAAGTTTGTCCCTCTCGAAAGACGAGTCAAGTTCTTTGGGATTTGTTTAGACACTAAGTAATTAACAATATCAGCGTACCATGGTTCTCCAAAGGCAATTGAGAATAGTTGCTCATCAGGAAACTTTCACGCAACGAGATAGTCTCCTTGTCCACAGCAAGACGGCTCAAGTGATCCGCAGCGGTGTTCTCAATTCCTTTCTTGTCTTTGATTTCAATATCAAACTCTTGCAAGAGTAATATCCATCGTATGAGCCTCGGTTTCGCCAGCCTCTTTCTTTGTAAGCAAGTATCTAAGTCTTGCATGATCAGAAAAAAGACAACAACTTTTGTACCAATTAGATAAAGCGAAACTTTTCTAAAGCAAAAACAATAGCTAATAACTCTTTTTCAGTGGTTGTGTAGTTTTGTTGGGCCTCATTTAACGTTCTAGAAGCATAATAAATGGCATGAGGTATCTTCCCCACACGCTGCCCAAGCACCGCACCAACCGCATAATCACTAGCATCACACATGAGCTCAAAAGGATTAATCCAATCCGGTGGTTTAATGATAGGGGCTGAAATCAAAAGTTCTTTCAAACGATTGAATGCCGCCATACACTTCTCATCAAAGTTAAAAACCACATCTTTTTGCAATAAGTTACAAAGTGGTGATGCTATCTTGGAAAAATCCTTGATGAATCTACGATAAAAACCTGCATGACCAAGAAAAGAGCGTATCTCCCTCGCCGTAGTGGGAGGGGTTAGAGCCTAATAAGGTCTATCTTAGATTTATCGACTTCCAAGCCTTTAGAAGATATTATATGGCCTAAAACTATGCCATGAGTTACCATGAAATGGCACTTCTCCCAATTAACACAAGATTTGTTTCAACACATCGTTCAAGGATTAGAGACAAATTGTTCAAGCAAAGGTCAAATGAATCACCAAAGACACTAAAATCGTCCATGAACACTTCGATTATGTTTTCAACATATTAGAAAAGATACTTACCATACACCTTTGAAGGTAGATTTGGAGCATTGCATAAGACAAAAGGCATCCTTCTATAAGAAAAGTCTACAGAAAGGACAAGTGAAAGTGGTTTTCTCTTGGTCCTCTGGCTTATCACAATCTGATTATAACCTGAATAGCCATCAAGAAAGCAATAATAAGAGTGTCCAGCTAAACGTTCAAGCATTTGATCAATAAAAGGCAATGGAAAGTGATCTTTTCTAGTGGTGGCATTCAATTTTCTATAATCAATACAAACCCTCCAACCGTTTTGCACACGAGTTGGGACAAGTTTGTTCTTATCATTCTCCACCACCGTCACACCTGATTTCTTTGGTACTACTTGTACCGGGCTTACCCACTTACTATCGGATATGGGGTAGATAACACCCACGTCCAAAAGCTTGAGTATCTCCTTTTTCACAACTTCCATCATGGGAGGATTCAAACGACGTTGCGCTTCCCTTGTAGGCTTTGTATCATCCTCCACACGGATCTTGTGCATACAAACGGCAGGGCTTATACCCTTGATATCGGCGATTGTCCATCCTATGGACGTCTTGTACTTCCTTAGCACCCTTAGAAGTTTTTGCTCTTTGTAATTCATTAAGCTCGTTAGAAACAATCACGGGTAAGTCTTCATTGTCACCCAAGTACAAGTACTTTAAGTGACTTGGAAGAGGTTTCAATTCTAAACTTGGAGATTTAACAATAGATGGCACAAGTTTTTCATTATTGCAAGGTAAAGAAGCATATGAAATATTCTTAATTGCTGATTTTTCCAGTAATGAGTCAAGAGAACCAATGGTTTCTTTACCGTTATCAATGGGTGTAGTGAGCACGGTTTCCAAAGTATCAACACCATTCAACCCATTCCATGTTGTGACACTTCCGGGAGGTAAATAGAACAACCAATCCTTAGCACTATCCATTAAAGAGAAACGGAAAACTTTAAACATTGCACCATCCGCCTCAACATCCGCTGGAAGCATGGCCGTGACAATGGTGTGGAATTCCATAAGATGTTTGTTTGGATCTTCATTCACCATTCCATGGAATTTTGGTAATTCTCTAAGCAACCCCGGCTTTATCTCAAAAGTAGAGTTCGTTTGAATACACCCCTGTTGTATATCAAGCCTATGAGAAGCCAAGTCCTTGAGTGAACGATTTGCATCACCCATGGCTTCTTCTTTTTCAACTTGTGGTTCGTCTACGAATGGAACCTCTTTTTCTTCTTCTTGTTGTTGGAAAATCTCTTCTCCTACTTCCAACTCGTGCTCGTCCGTTGTGTCTTGACTTGGTTGGAGTATTGTGCCTCGTCGAGTAGCTATCCGCACCTTGGATAATTCCAATCCTTAGAAGCGAGAGATTAGGTACTGCAAACAATTCCTCGCAAACAAGTGAGAAACAAGACAAGAAACAAGAAGCAAAGATAAAAGCAAAAACAGAAATAAGAAACTAAAAACTTAATAACTAGCCGTATGCCTCCTCCAAGAATGTGGCCTAAAATTTGATCGCTATCGTGTGCGTCAAAAATAATTTCACTTTCCTAAAGTATATGATGAGAAAGAGTTCGTATCACAGAGAGGCGATTGTAGTTATTTCGTAATCAATTTCTTAAAGTGCTTAGATTGGGGGATTTAAGAAATTTTATGTAAGCAATAAAAGTAAATTAAAAGCAAAGTAAATTGTAGAAAGTTATCAGAGAGAGATATTGGTCAAGGAATTCATCTTCAATCTTAGACATGTGTTTGCATATATGATTAGAATTACGATTTAATCCCTTATATTATCAAAAGCCTAGAGAATCGGGAGAGCAAGATAATCTAATAATTTCCTAAGTTCATCCAACACACACATTGGGAAATTTTGCGTATGTGAATTCTACCTAAAGAATAACCTAACGCCTTTGCGCTAATTAAGTTCAATTCCTATGAGCATTAAGTTTGAAATAGGCTAATCAATGCAATTGTCATGCGTGCACATAACAATTCGGACAATGGTCAAACTACATATGATTACGAGAGTGTATCACTACAAACCGTAAACATATCATGCTACTCGTATTCATGGTTATCGCTTGATGAAAAACCCTAAAATAGCTATGGACTAGGATGCAAGTTCAATTAATTGTCCACTTAACTAATCAAACATCATAATCCTATCACAATACATCAATCATGTGATTCTTAAAGCAGTAGAGATGTGAACGATAATCAAGAGAGAAAACTAATACATAAAGCAAACACAAGTTTTAGAATTAGGACTACATCCTTAACCAATAATATAGAATTTAGCTACTCATAGCTATGGAGTTCATCACAAAAATATAAGTTGAATAAAGAAGAAGATGAACAAAAGCAAACCCTAGTTGCGTAAACAAAAGCGGCTCTCCAAAGTTCCAAGAATAAGATGTCTTTCAAAAGTTGTAGGATTTCTCTTTTTATAGCTCCTCTTGTTCCAAAATTAGGTCTAGCCCACAAAGTCCATTAGATGAAAATCCACCAAGCCCACAAGAGAGAGAAACCCATGTAGAAAATATGTCCAAAAATACGTCACGGAAATCACAGTATTGCGGCTCTAAATCAGGAGAGGTGGCTGAAACAGTTTAGGTGACCAGGCAAAGTCCGCCTGGTCACCGTCAACCAGGTCAAATAACCTGGTCGAGTCAACCGAGTTAGCAACCGGGGAGTCGAACCAGGGTCACTCACCGAGTTAGATGACTCAACTCGGTGATGTCATCGGATGAGTCGAACCATGAGTTGGGCAGAATCGATGTGTTGATGAGCTATTTGGATCGACTTTGTGGAGCCCCACGATCTTGCACGGGAGCAGCATCTCACGCCCAAGATGGCCCTGCATTCTCTCAATTCCTCCTGATTAGAAGCTTCAACTTCATAATGCCTGCAATTTCCGAGTCATTCCTTCTCGGACAAACACACGCATTCACTCCTTTCAACCACCATCCGAATTGCGGCTCCAACAAATCCTTTGCTTCACTTGACCACAACTCGGGTTCAAAGGCCGAGCTCATCGCCTCTTCTCCATCTGTATCAGCCTGTACTCCAGCTTCCTTTCACATTGCAACACGAGACCACCTGCAATACTTGTAATATGCATCTGAGCCTACAACACACCTCACAGTCCACCTGCAAAATGCATCACAACTCGCAAGAACTTGGCTCCCATATCTCTTAACCGTAAAATCATCTGAATTCATTCCATCTCCCGAGCTTCAATAGCTGTTTCATCACCACTAACTCAACATCTCTGACTTCACGATTCATCCAACAAAGTGCAAGTGCATTGCCGGTTCCATGGCCGCAACACATTCATCTCTGCATAGCCATCGACTCCACCGATCTGTTAACCTCATTGCCACAACCAGAAACATTTGCAATCACCATTTTCAAAACACCAAATACCGACTCAACTCCCATCCACAAGCACCATCACCCCCACGAAATGACCTCAAGCAACAACCATCTCTAAGTCTCATTTGAGTCCCCTAAAGACACATACTATTGCCTGACCACTCGGCCTTGTAACTCATACATTCTTCAACCCTGTAAAAGCATCACCAGTACCTTCTTGACTGCAAACTTGAATCTGAGACATGCCATGTTTATAATTCATCTCAAAACCTATTTCATTCAATCACCAGACTCAACAGCAGCATCATTTTGAACTGCAACCCTAGCCAATGCACAACAACACCATCAACTTCCCTAACAACCCTTTCTATGTGACCACCATTAGCACCATATGCAACTAGTTCTAGCAGCGCCACCAATCCATTTTGAATTCAACCCTAGTCTTTAGTAACAACATCAAAGCATAAGCTGTACTTCATCTTATTCATGAACCGGTTCAAGTTCATCCCCTTCATGCTTCATCTGCAATTTCTGTCTCAAATTCACAATCTCATAGACCCATCACATCTCTCAGCTTCAATCATTTTCTCAACTTCAACACGTGACTCAAAAACCTAATTAAAACCCTAATTCCCTTCCTATGGTTTGCAAGCTTGAAATAGGCAAGAACCCATCACTCTCAAACCAACCCATCTCTCGCAATTCTCGGTTAGAATCATAAACCGGTCTCATCCCAGTTAATCTCAATGACTTCATCTTCTCTAGGATTCGATGACAAACTTCTCAATCAAACCCTAACTTCTAATTCCCGAGCAACACAACACAAGTACATGAACTCAAGCTTAATCGATGAACATCATCATTCATTCTAAAACCCTAGCTCTTGAGATCCCAAATTCTCTCAAATTTCTTCAAATCTAACTCCTTCTTCTCTCACAGAAACAACAGACTAAAAATTGGGGATGAGAATGATTTTCTTCTTCACGACCAAATTGATAAGGTTGCGTGTACAGCCCGAGTATTTAGGCACAGGATAATGGATATGGGTCACCCGGTGGCAACCCATTAACTCTCCTTTGAACCGAAGCTATGACCCCTTATCGTTGATTCGACTCACTTAGCACAGCTTTTCGTCATTGAACACTTTCGCTCTCCTTGCTCCTTTCCGCTCCAATGCACGCTTTTCTCCTTCTTTTGCTCATAATGACTCCATTGCACCTAGTAAACTCAAAATCAATCATAAAATACATAATTTACAAGAAAACTCGCAAAGAAAGCATAAACAATAGATGAATACCACGGTGCTTACAACACCTATCAATCACCATCTGCAACTCTATCAAACCACCGTCTCTATCTAAATCAAACCCTAAATTTTATGTTCTTGGCTACAACAACAATCAAATCGAGAGAAACCCCAAATTTACTCTCAAACCCTCACTCCTGAGAATATCAAATTCTTCTCCTCGGTTAGAACCCAATCTTCAATTTCCTTATAAAATTCGAAATCTAGTCATTAACAGACCCTTAAGCAATCTCCATCAAATTCACAGAAGAAAATGATAAAAATCCAATTGAGCTAAACCCATTTACTAAATCCACTCAAAACTCAAATCCGGTGTGGGATTTGAACAAATCAAATCAAAACAAAAGAAAATGATAAAATTTGATTTCGGTAAAGATCTAACCGATGCAGGATGTGATGTAGTTCTTGGTTAGGGTTCTCTTGAGAGAGGCGGAAGAGATGAGAGGCGCGAAGAAGTGAAGAGAGAGAATTTTTCTATTTCTTTAATTTATATGTAAAAATATTTGGACGGTACAGATTTGATTAGGGAAGGTCATACGAATCATGGATGTCTTGGAACGGCAGAGATTTGATTAGGGAAGGTCATACGGATCAACCCTATCACTAGTGGAAAATGGAAGTTACACCACTGTCAAGACATGAAGTAATATCACTAAAAACGACTGTGTCCATCAGTAGCATTCTAGAAGTGGTTTTTTCCAAAACAACTGTGTCTGGCAAAGGTTGAATTCTTTAAAAAAAAACCACTTTCTTTAATAGTAATAAATACTGACAGACTCGGTAGTTTTTCTTATGATTATTTCATAAAAAAAAATTGATATTGATTCAGCTGAATCCAAAGCTGATTCAACTGAATCAAAAACTAAAAACTGAATCAGAATTAAATTAATAATGACTTCAAAACTGAATTTAATAGTGACTTTAAAACTCATTTTTTATTTGAAAAGTGAATTCAGTTTACAATTTCAATTATCTAAAATCTGCGAGTTCCAAGTCCAGAATCTTCTAATATTAAGTTGGAAAACCTTAACCTATATTCCTATTACAAGATTACAAGCATAAAATTTCAACACTAAGTTGAAAGTAAGACTTCACCATCTATACCTTCATATTCTGACAAGCAAGATCAAATCAGGTCCATTACTCAATCCCTAATCTGCAAACAAAAAAACAAGACTATATCAATTAACAACAGTAAAAAAAGAGGGAAAGTGACAATGAATCTAATCGACACTAGCACCACCTACAACACATATATATATACAAGTATCTACTCAAATTTAAATTTAAAGAAAACATATGATTGTAGCTATTTTCGTATATAAAATTTCTTGTCCATAACTCATGAAGAAATTGATATCCTAACCCAAAACATACAAAGTGAATTGACAGAAGTCTTAGGAGAGAGAATCCACAAACTTCACCAACTGAGATCCTTACCAAGCAGACTTTCCAGTTGAACTCGCGCGTACGGAGGTCCATAGATGCATCCATCACCATTTATATGATCAAATTTTAATTTAACATGCAAAAAATTCAAACAAAATGAATGCAAAACAGTAAGAATGCAATACTTATGCACAAACAATTCAACCATGTGAATATGACGATTTGTCGACAAATTGACAACTTTGTCCTCTTACACCAAATATTGGATGCGAAGGTTGAACTCCTACAGCAGGTGAGGTCAACACAACACCATGCATGCATGTCTCAATCTTGGGGTCAAGCACCACCTGAAACCATCCTTTGATAAAAAAAAATATACATATAGTTTGTGGGGAGTACAAATGGTTTCTCAATTAGGAGCACAAAAAGAATTTGATATCTGGACGATGTCTACCATGAGATAAACCCCAAAATGTTTAAATTAAGCACAGTTAACTAGCTTCTCATAAAAATAATAATCATAAATGTCGGCTAAATGTGTACATTCAGAACAATGTGTACCTGTTGAATGTCCAAAGCAAAAACAAGGAAGTCCTGGTTTTCTGCTAACATCTTCTTAATGAAGGCTTTCTATTATTTAATAGATAAACAACAAAAAACACAGTTCAATTATTATTTTTCCAAATAATTTTCTTTAAATGAATCATAAGGAGCAAGATATCTCGTTTATTTTCAACATTCGTGTGAATCATACCAGGTTATTTCAAGCACATCAAGAGAAGCATCTCCATCAAATGAGCAGTTCTGTCCTACACGATCCAAAACCAGTATTAAGTATTCAAACGCATAACAGATGGACAAGACTTTACGATATATTTAATAAGAATTGATAATCTGATATTATTAGCAACTTGGTAGTATAATAACGGTTTAGCTAAACTGAAGACTATCAAATTTAATCTCAAAGAGTCAACATGTGATGGTGCTAAGTGAAGTTTATGTCCCTAACATCACAATGGAACTCCCACACTTGATTCAAATAGATTATAAGTCGGCAGTTACTTTACAATGTCGGCAACTGATCCAAAGACAAATGGGATTTTGGAAACTGATATTACAAACTAACCTCAGATAATAAGTCATGTAAGCTGCAGGACCATCTTTGAAAAGAATTGACAACCCATTTCGAATCAAAAAAGTCTGTATCTGTCCAAAACACCGACATTCGAAACTTTTAGTGGCATTTCAAAGTATTTACCAATATATGGAGATTCCAAAAAAGCATATGCAAGCAGTCACAAGAATATCTAATTGCATTAAGTTTACATGCCATTTCACTTCAAACAGGGAGATTCCAGAAAAGCACATGCAAGTAGTCACAAAGAATATTTAATTGCATTAGATTTACATGCGAGTTTCTAATGCTTATGAACCAAAACAACTTTAGAGCTTAAAGATGCCATGACAACACTCAGACATAAAAACACAAGCAATTGTAATTTCAAGTGTGCGACATTAGGACTGAGTACCCCCCTTCATATACCTTACTTGATCTGAACATTGTTACAAACTTATGCTTCAAGCATATGTTCCAATTAGAACTGTGAAAATTTCAATATACAAAAGGAACAAGTCAAAAGACCAAAATCCAAGGGATATTTTTTTCTACAGAGATGATCTTTCTAAAAATGCATTGCAACGGATCACTGCCAGTAATTGCATACCTTATATGTGAGGAATTTCAATTTGATCATCAGATTAGCATCTTCGTCAGCTAAACCATCTGCTCCTGATGTACTTGTCTCGGAGCTACCATATGCGTTCTTTGACTGCACATTGTTTCCTTCTGCAACTTTGTCCTTGCTCACTTTAAACAAGTTTATGTCGACAAAAAATCCTAGATAGAGAAATGAACATCAGTGATAGACAAATAATAACTAGTGAAACTACAAATGTACCGACTGGCAGTAATTCTTTTGAATGTACAAATTACAATTACAAGTCATCCAAAAAAAAAATAGAAAAATGGCCTTCTGCTAATGTACATGTAACTGTAAACATAGTCTAAAAGTCTAAAATCACATACCAACCCAACACTACACTATATCTAGTCTGCACATTTATTCATTCAAAACACATATTAAGAGCATGACTATTTAAGTAGGAATCAAGTAAATAGTGATCATCATATGAAATCTACTGGTTGTAAATTCTAACTGACCTCGATTCCAAAGCATTAACCATTTAATTGAGATCCTAAAACATCATCCTATCCCCACTGGCTTTGTCTCTTCCTTTCCATTTTCGTAAACAATGAGAACTCAGCTAACTAAAAGGATATAACCTCAGGCTTTTCTTTATTTTTAGATTTACCAAGGGGGACAAATCCTAAAAGATATCGAAGCCTAAACTGTTTTATTAAGTTTTCAACAAACTAGGGAGGACAACTGTCCTCCCTAGTCCATGCACAGATCTGCCACTGGGTACTTGGGCAAAAAACTATGTTTATCCCCAATAATGTAGAACAACATAGTTTAGTCTTTAATAAAGAGGATAGGCTGGAAAAGAACTTACGGACACTAAAAGAGGAAATAGAGTGAGTCACATTCGAACACTAAAACGAGTGATAGATCTTCCTTGTAGAAAAATCTCTGAAAGAAAAGTAAAAACGAAAAAGAAGTCGCTTTAAAGTTTGCACTAATGTAAAACAAAGCACACTTTAAGCAATTCACGAATTTTAAACCTGCAAAACAAAATTTTAAAATTACCAGGCTACGCTCTAGTTAGGGTAAATGATAAAGCTTACCTTGTTCATATTGTAAAGAGCCTCCACCATTTCTGAGGATCTAGCACCACACCAGTCAACTAATATTCCAAATAAACCAGTAACCAATGAGGATGAGTACCATTTGGGATATGTAGACAAGTATCAGAAGCATCAATAAGAGAATTTATATTACATAGTTCACTTAGGGTGAGATTTCCCATTAACCAAACTAAACTACATGGCTTTGCACTACAAGCTAAAGGACTAGCTGCGAACATTACAAGATTATTCTGATTAGGTACACTAACATTTTAGGTATTACCATCGCAGATAATTTGTACGCTATCATGGAACCTGATGAAAACATACAACATGAAACAATTAAGTTTCAGAAGAATCCCTAATATTATACACCCAAAATCAAGCTAGCAAACTGAAATAGAAATGTAAATGCTTTGCTTACCCATGAAATGATCAAAAGCATGAGGTTTTCTCCAATATAAATGACCCATTAATGCCAATGCATACTTTTCCATATTGATTTCCTGTATCAACAATCCCATTACACAAATTTTTAAAACAATAACAAAAAAATGCATCAAAAGCACACTTTATATCTATTTTGATTTGATTCGAGACTCACAATTGTGAATATGTCAACCACGATATAATTGGAAAGCGGTGAACTAAGGATTGCAATAACTGATGCACCACAGAAACCATTTTAATCAAAGTTGTGACAACACAAATTTCCAGCACAAGAATCCTAATCTAGTAACATAGAAAACCCATATTTATCAAACGGTATAATATGCATAATATTTCATAAACTAGCTGAAGTAATGATCTTACAAAGAAAAATCACAGACTAAATCCTAGCTTTATCAAACATGAGCATGTTGTTAACCTTATCCTTTTTCTTTCCTTTAATCCACTTCTGTAGAAATCAAAAAACAAAAACAACTCAATAAAAAATACAGTAAAAGACTTAAATCCAACATAAAAGAAGAACCCAATACAGATTTAATAAAGAATTCATCTTCTCCTTTTGTTTACCTCTATTAGATTTAGCTGGATTTGAAGATGGTGGTGGAGTTTTCTACTTCTTCAGTGCCTGGATAAAAAGAGAATGCACACAATCAATAAAAAAAACAAATGAATTAAAAGTATAAAGAAATGCACGAACTGATAACTAATCAGAAAAGAAAACTGAGATGAAATTGAAGCTTTTAGGTTTACTAACATCGAGTTTTTTTCTTCTACAATTTCAATTTGTAGATCGATAAGTAAATCGATTGAACTAAAACGATAATAGAGATGATAATTTCCTTCCGATTAAGTTTCTGCAGATGAATCTTCGTTTTTATTTGATGATCTTCATCGCCTCTTTTTCATCGATTCAGAACAATTATTCAAGAGATGATGTTGTTATGATAGAGAAGAAGAGGTCGCAAAACCTAATATAAAGTTTTGATTCACAAAGAAATTGTTATGATAGAGGAAAAAAATGAAGAGAAACAGAGAATGATTTAGAGAGAGAAGTGAAGGAAGAGGCTAGCTGCAGATGAGATAAAAGGATAAAGTTGGTTTCGTTTTCTCTTTCCGTAGAAAACTCCAACAGTCACAGTGGTTCTTGAATCTCTATTTTGTTACAAAAATACCCCTCCATAAAACCACTGTGATGGAAACAAGTTTATGTTTTTCACGTTTTTTTCCAATAAAACTACTGAGTATCACGGCATTATCACTAACTACATCCCAGGGGCTGTGGTTTTTGTGAAGCTCGGGAAGTGGTTAAAAACCCATTTTCCACTAGTGCTAGCATGTGAGAAGTTTGTGTTTCTTTGTTAAATTGTGCTTCTTTGCTAAACTAAATTCGATTTTATTATCAACTTTCAATATGAAAAAAAATCTAAAAAATATATCAATAAATTTAAGATATTATTATGAACCTTCGGTTATAAAAAATCCGAAAAAAACATGGGAATGAAGTGAAAAATAAGAAATGAATTGATAATTAGTGTGTTTCTTTGTGCTTTTGTGCTTTCTCTTGTGATTATGGTTTGAATTTCGACTAGTCACATAGGTCATACCATTTCGACTAGTCGTATAGGTCATGAACTTCAAGTATAGTATAACGACATACAAACTATGAACCAAGAAGTCAGGAGGGTTTTGACTTCAAACTTAGCATGATACATCATCAAAATCGATAAATATAAAGCTAGGTGAAATTCGAACTTCAAATGTAGTATAACGACAAACAAACTATGAACCAAGAAGCTTGGTGGTTTGACTTCAAATTTAGTAGGATACATCATGAAATCGATAAATATGAATCTCGGTGTGGATTGAACTTCAAATTAGGTGATAACGACAAACAAACTATGAACCATGAAGATCTGGTAGGTTCTCGACTTCAAACTTAGCAAGATATATCATCGAAATCGATAAATATGAAGCCTGTTGATTCGAACTTCAAATGTGGTATAATGGCATACAAACTATGAACCACTTAAGCTCTAGGAGGGTTCGACTTTAAAGTTAGAATGATAAACCATCGAAATATTTTCCAAATCTTAAACAAACCCATTTCGGCAACTTCGAGAAAGAAAGTATCTCCGAGCTCAAAACCCAAAGGAGTGGACTACTATAAGTCGAAACTTCGTATGAACGACAAATCCAACCAATTAGGTGTAAAATCCCATTAGAATATTCTCCAAAGCTTAAACAAATCCTCTCAGCAACTTCGAGGCATAACTCCGTTGTAAGTGGACTACTATAAGTCGAAAACTTCGTAAGAACGATGAATCCAACCATATAGTTAACCGAAGTTAGCCACATGAACACTTTTAACTTAACCATATTCATCTAACACTTCTAGATCAAATATGATGATCAGTCAATCATGAAAGACAATCAAATGAATCTAATTGTGTTTCAAACTTTGCATTAAGCCACTGGTTTGCAAACTTTACATTGCTTAGATCATTAATGTTTTAGTTCATGAGTATGAGAATCATATAATACCGATTCTAGAACTTAACCATTAATGTGTTCGCATACTAGGTACCCAAACAAGAGTTTCGGACCTTCTCAGGTAATTTCCCCAAACCTCAAACAGACCCCTTTTCGTCAACTTCGAGGCATGAACTCAGCTCTCGAGATCGAAACTTTGGCGCATTAGACTACTATAAGTCTAAAACTTTGTAAGAATGATGAATCCAACCATATAGTTAATGAAGTTAGCCACATGAACACTTTTAATCGAATCATATTTATCTAACACTTCTAGATCAAATATAATGATTAGTCAATCATGAAAGATAATCAAATGAATCTAATTGTGTTTCAAACTTTGCATTATGCCACGGTTTGCAAACTTTTCATTCCTTAGATAATAAATGTTTTAATTCATGAGTATGAGAATCATACAATACCGATTCTTGAACTTAACCATTGTGTGTTCGCATACTAGGTACGCAAACAAGAGTTTCGGACCTTCTCGGAGTAATTTACCCAAACCTTAAAACAGATCCCTTTTCGTCAACTTCGAGGCATGAACCTGCTCCGAGATCGAAACTTGCGGTAAGTGGACTACTATAAGTCGAAACTTCGTAAGAACGATGAATCCAACCATATACATGAAAGATTCCTTTAGAATATTCCCACAAACCTTAAACAGACCCTTTTTCGTCAACTTCGAGGCATGAACCCGGATCCGAGATCGAAACCCGGCGGTAGGTGGACTACTATAAGTGAAACTTCGTAAGAACGATGAATCCAACCATATACAGAAAGATTCCTTTTGGAATATTCCCCAAACCATTTTGAAATTTCAAACATGTAATGCTATGTGTTACATGTGCAGAGTTGGATTAGACCAAAGAAAACGGATGCGCGTGCTAACGTACAACATACAATGAATCGTTTAGAAAGTATCTAAATTGGTTTCCAATCGTACGGGAAGAAGTGACAAATGGGAAAGAGTTAGCGTATCGAGAGGCTTATGGGTATTTTAGGAATAATACGTAATTTTTGTTCCGATTTGAGTAATCCAACAAAAGAGGGAAAAAAACGTTTGCAAAATTTTTAACTAGACTCCAAAATGAATTTTTTTAGTTAATTGAGAAATCTTTTGCGTAAGTGAGAAAATTTTGTCGTATCCCTACGACAATCTTTCTTAAGAGTTGTGGAAGGGGGTTATAGAAAAATTTCATCATAACCATTCATTTCCATCTACAGCCGTTCATTTAATTTATTTTTTTTTCCTTAATTTCATTCTAATAATCCTATTTTTTAATATAACCAAACATAACATCATAACCATCCATTCAATTATTCCTTAATACTTTCTAATAATCCTATTTCATCTACAACCGTCCATTCATTTTCATTTTTTTCCCCTTAACATCATTCTTTCCATATCCATTCCTTCCTTATCCTTTTTTTCCCCTTAACTTCATCCTCTTTAAGAGAACGTCTTCATCTCCCCTACATCGATCTCTGGCTTCATCATCTCGGAGATTTCTTTACCAATTTCATCAACACCAACAAGTAATCTTATAAAGTTAACCAAGGTTAGCCATATGAATGCGGCTCAGTCACCTGAGCATTATTTTTGAACATTATATTTTGTTTTACAACTCTTATAAAGGGTTGTCATAAAATTAGTATATTAAAGAACCACAAACTTGACAGAACTTGTGATAGTGTAGGTTTGGTTAGTGGTGTAGACTTCATACGGGAGGCTAAGGCTAACCCCTATGGGCTAGATTGGATTTGCTAGATTGTCCAAAAAGTGTTGCAAATCATGAAAAAGTGTGGGGAAAAAGTTAACACTCAATCTCGCTACTTCTCTCCTAGCATTTGCTCGCTCCAACTATCGGCCGAGATTGAAACGTCGAAACAGTGCACACACAAAGTGCTCAAAACGCCAAATGGTTCGACGTCACAAAAATCTAACTACCGAGATTTAAACGCCGAATGGTTTGCGCTCAAAAAGTAACTAAAACGCCGAATGGTTCGACGCTTCGAAAAACGCCGAATGGTTCTAACTCACAGATGACGTGGATGGCCAATCTAGCAGCCTAGATATCTAGCCCATAGGACTAAGCCTAAGGATCAAATCCCCTACCCTCATTTTCCAACATTATATATTTTTACTTCAACAACTCTTATAAGTGTCCGTTTTTATTAAAAAAACAAAAAACCAAAACTTGTGAACCGTAAGGATGGTTGATGATCTAGACTTCATGCAAAGAGGTTCATGTTCGAATCTCCCTCTAACACTATTTTTCATCATCATATTTTGGTGTTCTTCAACAACTCTTGTGAAAATTGTGATAGGCTTAGTCACTACCTTTATGGAACAGAGTTGTTATAGCTAAATGTCGTCACAACTCTTTTGCTTAAGGAGTTGTCGTTTGTTTTCTTAGCGCAAATCCTTGGTCCTAAGGGTTGGTGGTGATGATATACGATAACTATTCCTTTGAAACCAGTTGTAAAACAAAGACTTTCTACGATGTTTAGCAAAGAGTTGTAGATGTATATTTTTCCTGTAGTATATCCTTCATCTTTTTTGCGAGGAAATTTTCCCAAATAAAAGGAATAAAAAAAAAACTTCTCCAACCCAACCTGTAGTTTTATCTAATCTTTGCCTAGCTGTCTGTCATTTCAAATTTAATACAAGATTTCATTTGATGTTCTTATGGATCGCAAAAATTAACAAATGTTACTTTTACTCATGGGAAATATATCGTTGTTTAGGTTAATTTATGAAACCCCGTGTTAATACTTACATATGATTTACAATACATACCGATCAGAACAAGAAGAAATGATTTACAATACATATGGTGGTTTTCCCATGGGATATGTTTTATGTAAATCTCAGGATTAACATTGATGTCCTAAATTCCAATACCATCCATCATTTCATGAACCTGCTATCATAGACCGAAAATGAAAACTTAATCTTTGAGGACCTTCATGGGCAATTAGAACTACTCCCACCTTGTTGATCTCACAAAAAGTTTAGGTTTAGTTTTAGATTTAGTAAAGGTTTAATATATAAATCATTTTTGATGTATTAAAATCTATTTTTAATTTTAATAAAGATGACTAGGATGGTTACAAATTATTTTTTTGGAACTCTGAAACAAGATGTTGATCAAGAGGATGTCCATGTTAATTTGTGCCATGTTACCTACATACTAGTCAAACAAGTTAGGGTTGGACTTGGAGAAAGATTTTAGGAAAAACGAATTCGGTTCCTACGTGGATGAAGACTTTTTTCCTCACACACATTCCATTGGAGAAACTCTTGGAAAGATTAAAATCAATATGAAGTTATCATTTTGACATGGTTTAAGTCGAATTTTCCATATGCTAAACCTTCGGTGAAATTGTCAAATTTATCGTCTTAAACATATATCTACATCAATTCAAGTCATAACTGAATAAATGATGACTCTTTTAGAAAGCTTACAATCTATAAGAACATACCATGTCAAAACATCTACCAAAAAGCTGGTTAATTTTATTCGAAATTTTCCATGTACTACTATTCCCTAAACAAAATTTTCAATTACATTTTTTTGGCAACACTCCGCACCAATTCAAATCGAAAGGATAAATAATGATTTCTTGAGAAAGCTTACAATTTATAGGAAGATATCGAGGTCAAAAATTGCATTAAAAAACTTGTCTCTTCTTCGTCAAATTAACCGACACCTTGGGAGATTATCAAATTTACATTTTTCCTCGACAAATTTGCATTAATCCAAGTCGTGAACCAAACAAGATGATGGCTCCTTGGAAAGCTTACCATCCATGAGAGGATATCAAGTTGTCATCTACACGAAGATATCATGAGTTAAAATTCACAAAAGAAAGACAAAAAAAAAAAAAAACTCATTTTAGTGTATTTTAGTGGTGCCTAAATCAATCGATGTCAAGTTGACGAATAATGGCTTCTTGGAATAGTGGCTCTTGGTGAACCGCCACTTTGAACAACCCAAAAACATTATACCCGAATAAAGGGTTGTGATGTACCTGTTGAGAAGTGGTGGGTCCCAGCAAATGTCATAGAATCCACCTAAAAGTTTTGTAAGGGAGTTTTTCTTTTTGATAGGCTTTTTAGGTGGTTCATCAACATTTTGTTCTTGGAAAGCCCCTCGTTTAAGATATGGTTGGGCCACATACTCATTGTATGTGTGCCCATCTTTACTTTCGACACCTATATAATTTAAAAATGAACCATTTTTTGGGGGACCATGGTTTTTTGGGGGACCATTTTTTTATTTTGGATAAGAAATTAGAAGTAAATCTAGGTCACCCCTTATCTAGATATTTATATTAATACCTAAATTACCCTCCTGATTAATTTTGGGTAATGATTAAGTTAAAGATAATTAGTTAACAATAGTTAGTGTAATGATTAAGTTAAAGATAATTAGTGAGATTAAAAAATCAGATGGGTTTTTTAAAAAAGAAGTAGAATTATTGAGAGAGTAAAGTTAGAGAAGATGAAGAAGAAAAACATGGAAAATAATTTTTTTTTGAGTTCACTAAGATTGAGTATTCAAGTGATGATTCAATTAATGATAGCTCATCTGAATCTTCATCTCCTTCCTCTCCTAGAATATTTGTTAATCTTCACAATGATCCGGAAACGAGTTATTTGTTAGATGGTGATTGTATTCTTCCCCAAACTCAATCTCAAGATGAAAACGATGGATTTTACCAACCACAACCGGAGGAAGAGTATTTCGGTACCCATGTATGCTTCAAACTTAGATAATGTTGGTTGAATTGCTCCAAATTTTCAAAAAAATGTAAATTTTTAATGTAGATTTGGGCTTTGTCTGCTACCTTATGTGAAGAATGTGTAAATCAACACATCTCGAAAGTGTAGTTCGGTTACTTTTTCCAAACACGCAGGTTACCGAAATCGCTCTTAATGGAGGTTTTTAGTCGTAACATACATCACTACAGGAAAAATATACATCTACAACTGGGGTTTTACAACTCTTTGCTAAATATCGTAGAAAGTCATATATTTTACAACTGTTTTCGAAGTAAGAGTTGTCGTATATCATCGCTACCAACACTTAGGACCAAGGGGTTTCGATAAGAAAACGACAACTCTTAAGAAAAGAGTTGTGACGACATTTAGCTATAACAACTCTGTTTTATAAGTGTAGTGACTTTAGCCTATGACAACTCTCACAAGTGTTGTGGAAGAACACAAAAATATGATAATGAAAAATATGTTAGAGGGGAGATTCGAACATGAACCCACCTGCATGGAAGTGTAGCTCGTCAACCATCCTTTAAGTTCACAAGTTATGTTTTTTTTATTTTTTTTAAATAGAAACCTACAACAACACTTATAAGTGTTGTTGAAGTAAAAATATATAATGTTGGAAAAAATGAGGTTATAGGGGAGATTCGAACATGAATCTACTCGCATGGACGTCTAACTCATCAACCATCCTTACCGTTCACAAGTTTTGGCTTTTTTTTTCTTTTGTATTAAAAATGTATAACAACACATATAAGTGTTGTTGAAGTAAAAATATAGAACATTAGAAGAAATGAGGATGGGGGGATTTGATCCTCAACCTCCCGTATGGAAGTCTACACCACTAACCATACCTACACTATTACATGTTCTCACAAGTTTGTGGTTCTTTAATACACTAACTTTATGACAACCCTTCATAAGAGTTGTAAAACAAAATGTAATGCTCAAAAATAATACTCAGTGACCGAGCCGCAAACAAAGACGAAGCCTTCTCTCGTAAACAATCACATACACGCTTTCTCCGTAAATAATTACATACATTTTCACTATCTCGTAATATTTACTTTACTCACTTCGGATAAGGGTAGTCTCGGTAATTTTCACACTCTCCATAATATTTATTACCTTTATTTCTAGTAAGGGTAATATGGTGATTTTAACAATTTATAATATTTAGTTTACTTATTTTCCGATAAGCATGGTCTCGGTCATTTTCATAGTCTTCATAATATTTATCAGATTAATTTCCAAGAAGGGTAATATGGTCATTTTCACAAGCAAGTAATATTTACTTTAATTTTTTTTCGATAAGGGTAGTCAGGTCACTTTCACAACCGTATAATATTTATGGCACAAATTTCCATGAAGGGTAATATGATCATTTTCACTATCTCGTATTATTTACTTTACTTATTTCGGATAAGGATAGTTTAGTAATTTTCACAATCTCCGTAATATTTATTACCTTTAATTCTATTAAGGGTAATATGGTCATTTAACTCGTAATCTTCGAACCTCGGGATGTTCAATTTCGTATATTTCTTATCCAATTACGATATATTTCTTTCCGTAAATTGATGGATTCGCTGCTCTTACCAAGTTTCGAGTTAGAGTAGTCAAATCGCGGCCGTGTTTCGATCTGGAGCACGGTATGCATAAAATATGCATAAATAAGGTTTGTTTAAGGTTTCGTAGAATATCTCAAGAAATCTTACCCGTAAATGGATGGATTCGTCGTTTTACCAAGTTTTTCGACTTAAAGTAGTCAACTCGCGCTCGTGTTTCGATCTTGGAGCCCGTATGCATACAATATACGTAAATAAGGTTTGTTTAAGGTTTCGTAGAATATTTAGAAAGAATATTACCCGTAAATGGATGGTTTCTTCGATTTCTTACCAAGTTTCGACTTAGAGTAGTCAACTCGCGTCAGTGCTTCGATTTAAGAGCCCGGTATGCATACATTTATGCAGTAATAGGGTTTCTTTAAGGTTTCGTAGAATATCTAGAAGAAATCTTACCTGTAAATGGATGGATTTGGCTGCTCTTACCGAATTTCCGAATTAGAGTAGTCAACTCTCGGTCGGGTTTCGATCTCGGATCCCAAGTACGCATACAATATGCGTAAATAAGGTTTTTAAGGTTTCGTAGAATATCTCAAGGAATCTTACCTATAAATGGATGAATCTGTCGCTCTTACCAAGTTTCGACTTAGAGTAGTCAACTCACGGCCGGTTTCGATCTCGGATCCTGGTACGCATATAATATGCGTAAATAGGGTATTTTTAAGGTTTCGTAGAATATCTCGAAGAAATCTTACCTCGTAAATGGATGGTTTTCTTCGTTCTTACAAAGTTTCGACTTAGAGTAGTCAACTCGCGGCTAGGTTTCCGATCTCGAGGCACGAATGCATACAATATGCAGAAATATGGTATTTTTATGGTTTCAGTAGAATATCTAGAAGAAATCTTACCTGTAAATGGATGGATTCGTTGTTTTACCGAATTTCTCGAATTAGAGTAGCCAACTTGCGGCCGTGTTTCGATCTCGGATCCCGGCACGCATACAATATGCAGAAATAGGGTATTTTTAAGGTTTCGTAGAATATCTCGAAGAAATCTTACCTGTAAATGGATGGTTTCTTCGTTCTTACCAAGTTTCTGACTTAGAGTAGTCAACTTGCGGCCGTGTTTCGATCTCGGATCCCGGTACGCATACAATATGTAAATAGGGTATTTTTAAGGTTTCGTAGAATATCTCGAAGGAATCTTACCCGTAAATGGATGGATCAGTTCTCTTACCGATTTCAATTAGAGTAGTCAACTCGCGGCCGTGTTTCGATCTCGGATCCCGGTACGCACAACAATGCGTAAATAGGGTATATTTAAGGTTTCGTAGAATATCTCGAAGAAATCTTACCCGTAAATGGATGGATTCGTTGTTCTTACCGAATTTCGTAATTAGAGTAGTCAACTTGCGGCCGGTTTCGATCTCGGATCCTGGTACGCATACAATATGCGTAAATAGGGTATTTTTAAGGTTTCGAGAATATCTCAAGAAATCTTACTGTAAATGGATGGTTTCTTCGTTCTTACCAAGTTTCGACTTTAGGTAGTCCAACTCGCGGCCAGGTTTCGATCTGAGTCTGCACGCTGATACAATATGCGTAAATAGGGTTTTTTAAGGTTTCGTAGGAATATCTCGAAGGAATCTTACCCGTAAATGGATGAATTGTCGTTCTTACCAAGCTCGACTTAGAGTAGTCAACTCGCGGTCGTGTTTCGATCTTGAGCCCGATATGCATACAATATACGTAAATAAGGTTTGTTTAAGGTTTCGTAAAATATTTCGAAGGAATCTTACAATTTAAATGGATGGTTTCTTCGTTCTTACCAAGTTTCGACTTAGAATAGTCAACTCATGGCGGCTTTTCGATTTAAGAGCCTGGTATGCATACATTTATGCGTAAATAGTGTTTGTTTAAGGTTTCGTAGAATATCTAGAAGAAATCTTACCCGTAAATGGATGGATTCGTCTCTTCTTACCAAATTTCTCAATTAGAGTAGTCAACTCATGGGCGTGTTTCGATCTCGGATCCTAGTACGCATACAATATGCAGAAATAGGTTGTTTTAAAGGTTTCGTAGAATGTCTCAAGGAATCTTACCTATAAATGGATGGTTTATTCGTTCTTACCAAGTTTCACTTATAGTAGTCAACTCGCGCCATGTTTTCGATCTCGGATCCCGGTACGCATACAATATGCGTAAATAGGGTTTTTTTTTGCAGTTTCGTTGAATATCTCAAGGAATCTTACCTATAAATGGATGGATTCATCGTTCTTACCAAGTTTCTGACTTAGAGTAGTCAACTCGCGGCCAGGTTTCGATCTCGGAGCGTGGTTTGCATACAATATGCGAGAAATAGGGTTTATTTAAGGTTTCATAAAATATTCAAGAAGGAATCTTACCTATAAATGGATGGATTCATCGTTACTACCAAGTTTCTGACTTAGAGTAGTCAACTCGCGGCCAGGTTTCGATCTCTGAGCCTGGTTTGCATACAATATGCAGAAATAAGGTTTGTTTACCTGAGAAGGTCCGAAACTCTTGTTTGCATACCTAGTATGTGAACACAATGGTTAAGTTCTAGAATCGGTATTGTATGAATCTCATACTTATGAACTAAAACATTTATGATATAAATAAAGCAAAGTTTGCAAACATGGCTTAATGCAAAGTTCAAAACACAACTAGATTCATTTGATTATCTTTCATGATTGATCGATCATCATATTTGATTAAATGTTAGATAAATATATGGTTAAGTTAAAACCTGCTCATATGGCTAACTTCGGTTAACTATATGGTTGGTTCGATCTCGGAGCCACTTTCTTTTTCAAGTCGTTAGAAAAGGGTTTGTTTAAGGTTTCGAGAGAATATTTTGATATATCCTGCTAAGGTTGAAGTCGAATGAGCTTCTTGGTTTATAGTTTGTATGACTGGTATACCACATTTGAAGTTCAATCGATTAATCGAAGTTTCATATTTATTGATTTAGATGATGTATCATGTTAAGTTTTAAGTCCTAACCCTCCTGGAGCTTCTGGTTCATAGTTTGTATCAAGTTATACCACATTTGAAATTCGAATCGACACCGAGATTCATATTTATTGAGTTAGATGATGTATCATGTTAAGTTTTAAGTCCGAACCCTCCTGGAGCTTTCTCGGTTCATAGTTTGTATGCCGTTATACCACATTTGAAGTTCGAATCGACAATGAGCTTCATATTTATCGATTTCGATGATGTATCATGCTACGTTTCAAGTCGAGCCTCCAGGATCTTCGTGTCTTCATAGTTTGTATGTATTTATATCACATTTGAAGTTTGAATCCATCCGGAATTTCGTGGTCCATCTCTAGTAATCTTATAACCCGAGTCTACCTAGGTATGAACTAAAGCTACTTCATGACATGTATGACTAGTCAAAATTACTTCATGACCTATGTGACTTGTCGAAATTCAAACCCTAAGCAAAAAAAAAAAGTACAAAAGCACAAAGAGAAAGCACAAAGAAACACACCAATTATCGATTTCATTTTTATTTTCCCGATTCATTCTTATACATTTTTTGGATTTTTTTATATCAGAATATCGATAAAAATGCCATAAATTTATTAATATTTTTTTTGGAATTTTTTTTCGTGTCGAAGGTTGATAATATAACCGAATAATGAGTTCGTATTAACACAAAGAGAAACACATGTTTCTCAAATCCGTATGAGCATCCCAAGTACAATCTCAACCGTCAAGATCTTCCCTTAATCCGTATGAGTGGATCAAATGAAATCTTGTTCGTACATTCTTTTACACGTAACCCTCCTCAACACTAAGAACTCTGATAGGTGTAGAATACACCGTATTTACTATCTAGAGTTTATGCTTTCTTTGCTATTTTTCGTGCGAATTATGTACTTTACGCGTGCTTTTGAGTTTTATAGGTGCAATGGAGTCGCACGGAGGAAAAGAAGAAGAAATTATCCAAATTGAGCTAAAGGGCGAATTTGTCATCTCACAGGCGAGCTATATGTGGAGCAGGTCGAAACGCGGCAAGGAGCGGAAGAGAATTAGGGTCATTCGGTTACCTGGAACCGACAGGCCAAAGCAATTGGAGGTGGCCTTTTATTGAGTACCCTTAGCGTGGGCTATATCCACCACCATACAGTAAACCTAAATCGAGAAATGTTTGCTCGAACATTTACTCATTACTCCACCCGAAATGATTGAGAGGCGATTTCACTTTGAAACTGGATCGAGAGAAAAGAGAAAAATTATATCCACCATTGAGATGAAGATTACACCAAAACCTAAATCGAGAAATGTTTGATGGAGGAAACATTTACTGGAGATTGAATCCATGGAGAAATGGAGCCGGGGAGATTGAGATGAAGGAGAAATCAGGAGGATCACTTTGAAATTGGATGGATCGAAAAAGGTGGTTGTGTTGACGATTTACGAGAGGATAGGAAGATGATGAAGTCAATTCCGATGATGTTCATCACGATGGAGAATTCAAAAGGGATTTGTTGGTGATTTCAAGATCCGTTGAAGAACACAGACAAGAGGAAATTAGTAGCAGATTTTAGGTCCGTCTCAATCGAAGTTGTGGGTTGTTGGGATTGAATCTCGACCTACAAATCAGACATCACAGATTGTGTGAAGATGGGTTACACTTGACTTGAGTGTTGATTGCCACATGAAAGAATTAGGGTTTGAATTCAAAAGTGGTGAGCAAGAAATGGCAGAAGGCTCTCAAGGCTGGAGTTGTTGGCATCAGTGTGGAATGGCTCAGGTGTTTGAGCTTATTGCAGTTCAGGGTTCAGCTGGAGCTGTGTCAAGCTACAGAAAGAGCTGGTGCAGAGAAGCACAATGCAAAGGAGATGGAATGCAAAGTTGCTTTGCAGTGTAGGAGCTGAAGGTTCAGGTGGTTTTGCTGTGAGTGTGGCCTAAGCTAGTGGTTGGAATGGCAAGGCATTGGTCTCAGGCAAGAGAGGGAAGTTGGTCTGAGCTGTGAGATGACTCAGGTGGAGTTAGATGGTGCTGTGGCTAAGCCTTTGCTGGTGGTTGCTGGCAGGTCTTGCAGCTGTGTTGAATGGCCAGGGTTTGAATTTGTTGGCAACTTGGGTGTTATTATGAGAACTGCAGGTGGCCTGTGAACTGAAATGATGCTGGTCTGAGCTGGAAGAGATGGCTTGAGGCAGGCGAAGTTGAATTTGAGTCTGCATTGCTGAGAGTTGCAGGTTGCCAGGGCTCGATGGTGCTGATGGAAGTTGTTTCTATGGAGATAAGCTCATCAGGGAGGAGACAATGTTGCACGGTGTTATGTTATTTTTCAAATTTGGACCTGTTGTGTTGGAGTGGGCTCAATGTGAAGTTGAATCAAATTGAGAAGGATTCTCGATGCAGTGAAGAACAAGGTCGTTGAGCTTGTACTGACAGTGTTTGGAGGTTTTGCTTCTGGAACTGTGCAATTGTGCAAGTATTAATGGCTTGTGGTTGAGTGGTATAGCTGCAGATTATCGCTGGCGACATCGAGATGGAGAATGGCAAGGGCTATGACTGGGATGGAATATGGTTGAGCATCCGGAGATGGTGAATGCGGTGAAGTTCCGGGTGCTAGCTCAGTCCGCTATGAAGTTGTGAGCTCCGAGCAAGTCTTTTGAAGGTTGGTGATGATTCGATGGTGAAGCTCGGGGAAGAAATGGACTGGCAATACCGCTGGTACCGACTAAGGCCCGAGATGAAGATTGTGTATGAAGGTTTCAATGGAGGTTATGTGATGAGGGTTTGCAGCGGATGAAACAATGATAGGTTTCGAGCTTAATGCTTGGATGTATGACTATGACAAGGAATTGCAAGTGAAGTTACAAGCAAATAGGAGCCGGAACTGTGCAATGGATTGTGGTGTCGCAAATGCAAGAAGAACTGACGATGTTGGTGCTACTGGTGTGTGTAATCTGGGATTTGTATGGGCTGACTAATTAGTTGCAGCCGGGTTGGTCTGTGGCAATGATGTTGCAGGTAGAGCTGATGTTGCAGGTAGAGCTGATGTTGCAGGGAGATGATGAAAGAATAGAATTGATGGTTGCGGATGTGCCTGGTGAAGGAATTTTTGCAATGACCAGAGTTGAAAGGGCTAAACTTGGTGCTGAGTTTGAGCATGGAAGAGCCAAGATGGTCAAAAAGCACTGGATATGAACAAGGATGGTGCATCACACAGCATTTAGCCCTTGCAAATGGCTAAGCCAGAGTGACTCAGCTGAGCCAGACCTGACTGGTCTGAGTAACTATCTGACTGGTCTGATCCGATCCAAACTCGGGGACCGACCGAGTTAACCCGACCGATCCAACCCAGAGTTGACCCGTTGACCGATCCGACTCGTTGACCGGTGATCCGGCGGATTTTGCTTGGCCACCTGAGCCAATTTCCGGTGACTTTCCGGCGATTTCCGGCCACAATACCAGGATTCCCGGCGACCACTTTTGGGGCGTATTTTCTACACGGGTTTCTCATCCTTGTGGGCTTGGTGGACTCTCACCTAATGGACTTTGAAGACTAAACCTAATTTTGGAAGGAGAGAAAGGCTATAAAAGGGAGGTTTTCTACAACACATGGGATATCTTTTTTTTGGAATTCTTTTGGAGAGCCACTTTTGTTTACACTTCTAGGGTTTGGTTTTGTTCTTCTTCTTCCTTGTTTATTATTGAATATTGATGATGATGAACTCCATAGCTATGAGTAGCTAAACATCTTATTGGTTATGGGATAAAAGTTGATTTCTCAACATGCTTTTGATTCAATGAATTAGTTTTGTCTCAGTAATTATTGTTTGTGATTCACAATTAATAGTGTTATAAGATTTGAAAACTTGTTAGGTTGAGTCCGAATCAATCCGATTTGTGTTCATCTCTAGAGCTATATTAGGGTTTTCAATACGAAAAAGTTGTTTATCCCTGATTCTAAGTAGCATAATTGTGGTTAGTGCTTGTAGTGATACATCCTATTAGTCACAAGTGAATCATAACTTTTGTTAAAACGTCTAGTGCTTTTACACATTCGTTTGCATTGATGAGTCTTATTCCATAAAACTTAATGCTCTTAGGAGTTAAACTTAATTGTGCTTTTACACTTTAGGTTACTTTCGACGAAGAATTCACATATGCATCTTTTAATGTGGTTGTGATGAAAACAGGAATTAACGGGTTATACTTGCGATCAAGATATCCTAGGACTTTTAATAAATACGAGATTAAAATACCAATTCTAATCATTGATGAAAATACATGTTTGTGAATGATACTATCCCTTGACCAATATTCTCTCCTTATTGATTTCTCAAAATTATTTACTTTGCTTTCAACTACTTTTAGTTTTTAAACAACAAACATACCTTGGGTTACTTTAGAAACCGAAATTTACATAACAACAAACGCCTCTCTGAGGATACGAACTCTTCCTTACCTTGTGCTTCATTTAAATTTAGTGCGTAAGAAAGTGAAATTATATTTGACGGATTGACACACGATCAAATTTTGGCGCCGCTGCCGGGGAGGCATACGGCTTGTTATTAAGTTTTTAGTTTCTTTTTACAATTTCTGCTTTTATCTTTGCTTTTCGATTCTTGTCTTGTTTCTCACTTGTTTTGCGAGAATTGTTTGCAGGTGCATAATCTCTCGGCTACTAAGGATTGGAATTATCCAAGGTGCGGATAGCTACTAGACGCGGCACAATACTCCAACCAAGTAAAGGCACAACGGACGAGCACGAGGAGGAAGTAGGAGAAGAGATTTTCCGACAACGAGAAGAAGAAGAAATGGGTGATGCAAATCGTTCACTCAAGGACTTAGCCTCTCATAGGCTTGATACACAACAGGTGTATTCAAACGAACTCTACTTTTGAGATAAAGCCGGGGTTGCTTAGAGAATTACCAAAATTCCATGGCATGGTGAATGAAGATCCTAACAAACATCTTTTGGACTTCCACACCATTGTCACGGCTATGCTTCCAAAGAAATGTCGAGGCGGATGGTGCAATGTTGAAGGTTTTCCGTTTCTCTTTAATGGACAAGTGCTAAGGATTGGTTGTACTATTTACCTCCCCTGAAGTGTCACAACATGGAATGGGTTGAAGAAACTCTTTTGGAGAGATATTTTCCTCGCATCAAAGGCTACTCAAATTCGCAAAGAAATTTGTGGGATGAAGCAAAAACGTGGGAGAATCCTTATATGAATGTTGGGAAAGGTACAAGAGATTGGTTGCAAGCTGCCCTCACCACCAATTTAGTGACGCTATGATCATCCAATACTTCTATGAAGGACTCCAATCAAGTGATAGGAATCTTATTGACGCCAAGGTGGTGGTGCACTAGTTAGCAAGACAGGTGGCACAAGCTAGGGAGTTGATTGAAAACATGGCAGCGAACTCACAACAATTCTTAAGTCGTGGTTCGGATGTGATTCTAAGAAGGGTGAGTGAAGTGAGCGAGGTGGAGGAACTTCGTCAACAAATGGGTAACATGACAAAGAATGTTGCAACAAGTGGCATCCGCGGTTATACCAACTTCTCCTCAATCTTATGAAGACGAGCAAGCTAATGCGATCTTTCCGAATCAACCAAGACGGTATGATCCCTACTCCAACACTTATAATCTGGGATGGAGAGATCACCCCAATTTTAGCTATGCTAACAAACAAGGAGCCGTTCAACAACCTACCTTCAACTCTTCAAGTGGATTTCAACCTCAACAACAACAATTCCAGCCAACAACAATTTCAAAGAACCTCAAGCACAACAATCACAAAATCAAGGTGCTGATATTGATGCAAAGCTTCAAACTTTTATGCAAGGTATTTCTACCATGTTCAAAGAGAGTCAACAAGAGACTAAGAGTGCTATTAAGGAGTTGCAAACACAAATGGGCTCCATGGCGGTTGATATCAACAATTTGAAGGCACAAAATAGTGGGAGACTTCCTTCTCAACCTATTAACCCAAAAGAGGGTGTCAATGCCATTACGTTGAGAAGCGGTACACAACTTGTGCAACCCGGTTCTTTGATTCGGGCAAGGTGGAGACACTAAAGGAACTCCGTTTTTGGAGGAGAAAGTCGAGGATTCTCCCCAAACTTCTCGAGGTACCTATTTCCTAACTCTAAAACTCCGGTTTCTACTTATGTTCCTCCTCTACCTTTTCCTCGATTTGCAAGTTCTAAGAAGGCGGAACTAGAAAAGGAGATTTTAGACGTTCTTAAAAAGATCCATGTGAACATACCACTCATTGATGCTATCAAGCAAGTTCCAAAGTATGCAAAGGTGTTGAAGGACTTGTGTACCAACAAACAAAGGCTCAAAGGTAATGAAGTGCTTAGTGTGGGGGAGAATGCTTCGGCAATCTTACAACACAAACTCCCACTTAAGTGCAAGGATCCGGGGGTAGTTTCGACATTCCCGTCAAAATTGGTAACACAACTTTTAACAAAGCTATGTTGGATTTAGGTGCTTCCGTTAATGTTATGCCTCGCGTCAATGTACAATTCACTTGATCTTGGTCCTCTCAAAAAGGGAAATTGTATTGCAATTAGCCGATCGCTCTAATGTTTACCCAATGGGTATTGTTGAGGATGTTCTTGTGCAAAGTTAATCAACTTGTATTTCCAGCGGACTTTTGTGTGTTAGAGATGGACGAAGGTGCACCGGACTCGTCTCTTCCATTGCTTCTTGGCGTCCTTTCATGAAAACGGCGAAAACCATAATTGATGTGGATAAGGGAACGCTAACTATGGAGTTCGATGGAGAAATAATACGTTTCAACATTTTCGAGACGATGAGATATCCTAGCGATGTCCACTCTTGTTTCTCCATTGATGTGATGGATACATTGGCACAACAAATGTTTGAATTAAACGGTGATGATGCTTTGGAAACCGTGTTAACTACATCCATGGATAATGGTGTAGAGTGTGGTAATGAAGTCAAGGAAGCTCTTGGTGATCTTAATTCACTTCAAGAATGCCCGAAAACTCATAATATCTCTTTTATTTCTTTACCATGCAATGTGATGAAAAGCTTGTACCTTCAATTATTAAATCTCCGATTTTAGAATTGAAACCTCTTCCCGACCATCTTAAGTACTTGTACTTGGGTGATAATGAAGAGTTACCTGTGATTGTTTCTAACAAGCTTAGTGATTTACAGGAGCAAAAAATTCTAAGGGTGCTAAGGAAGTACAAGACGGCCATAGGATGGACAATTGCCGATATCAAGGGTATAAGCCCTGCTGTTTGTATGCACAAAATTGTTTGGAGGATGATGCAAAGCCTAAAAGAGACGCAACGTCGTTTGAATCCTCCCATGATGGAAGTTGTGAAAAAGGAGATACTCAAGCTTTTGGAAGTGGGTGTTATCTACCCCATATCCGATAGCAAGTGGGTAAGCCCGGTACAAGTGGTACCAAAGAAATCGGGAGTAACGGTGGTGGAGAATGATAAGAATGAACTTGTCCCAACTCGTGTGCAAACCTAGGTTGGAGGGTTTGTATTGATTATAGAAAATTGAATGCCACCACTAGAAAAGATCACTTTCCTTTACCTTTTATTGATCAAATGCTTGAACGTTTATTTGGACATTCTTACTATTGCTTTCTTGATGGCTATTCAAGTTATAATCGATTGTGATAGCACCGAGGACCAAGAGAAAACCACTTTCACTTGTCCTTTCGGTACTTTTGCTTATAGAAGGATGCCTTTGGCCTATGCAATGCTCCGCTACTTTTCAAAGGTGTATGGTGAGTATCTTTTCGGAATATGTTGAAAACATAATCGAAGTGTTCATGGATGACTTTAGTGTCTTTGGTGATTCTTTTGACCTTTGCTTGAACAATTTGTCTCTAATCCTTGAACGATGTGTTGAAACAAATCTTGTGCTAAATTGGGAGAAGTGCCATTTCATGGTAACTCATGGCATAGTTTTAGGCCATATAATATCTTCTAAAGGTTTGGAAGTTGATAAATCTAAGATAGACCTTATTCGTGCTCTAACCCCTCCCACTACGGTGAGGGAGATACGTTCTTTTCTTGGTCATGCAGGTTTCTATCGTAGGTTCATCAAGGACTTTTCCAAAATAGCGTCACCACTATGTAATTTATTGCAAAAAGATGTGGTTTTTAATTTTGATGAGAAATGTATGGCGGCATTCAATCGTTTGAAAGAACTTTTGATTTCAGCCCCTATCATTAAACCACCGGATTGGAGTAAGCCGTTTGAACTCATGTGTGATGCTAGTGATTATGCGGTTGGTGCGGTGCTTGGGCAACGTGTGTGGGGAAACTTCCTCATGCTATTTATTATGCTTCTAGAACATTAAATGAGGCTCAACAAAACTACACAACCACTGAAAAGGAGTTATTAGCCATTGTTTTTGCTTTAGAAAAGTTTAGCTCTTATCTAATTGGTACAAAAGTTGTTGTTTTTTCCGATCATGCAGCACTTAAGATACTTGCTTACAAAGAAAGAGGCGAAACCGAGGCTCATACGGTGGATTTTACTCTTGCAAGAGTTTGATATTGAAATCAAAGACAAGAAAGGGATTGAGAACACCGTTGCGGATCATTTGAGCCGACTTGCTCGTGGACAAGGAGACTATCCCGTTGCATGAAAGTTTCCGGATGAGCAACTTTTCTCGATTGCCTTTGGAGAACCATGGTATGCCGATATTGTGAATTACTTAGTTTCTAAACAAATCCCAAAGAACTTGTCTCGTGGCCGAGAGGGACAAACTTAAGAGGTTAGGGAACCAATACATATGGGATGATCCATACTTATGGAAACATGGTAGTGACCAAGTAATACGAAGGTGCGTGCCCGAATCAATTTAACTCTATCTTGTCTTTTTGTCACTCTTATGCTTGCGGAGGACATTTTGGGAGTAAGAGAACCGCGCACAAGGTACTTGAAAGTGGTTTTTATTGGCCAACTTTGTTTAAGGATGCACATATATTTTGTACAACTTGTGATAGGTGTCAAAGAACCGGCAATCTAGGTGTCCGAAATCAAATGCCACAAACTTTTATTCAATTTATTGAAGTTTTTGATGTATGGGGTATTGATTTTATGGGGCCTTTTGTCAACTCCCATGGGAATTTTTATATCTTACTTGCGGTTGATTATGTCTCGAAATGGGTGGAAGCTAAAGCCACCCCAACTAATGATTCTAAAGTTGTTTCAGATTTCGTGCAAGCTAATATTTTTGCAAGGTTTGGCATTCCAAGGGCGATAATTAGCGATGGGGTTCTCACTTCAAAAAAAGTTCTCGCAAAGCTTATTAAGGAAGTACAATGTGTCGCATAAGATTGCAACACCTTATCATCCCCAAACCAATGGACAAGCCGAGGTGTCTAACCGTGAGGTGAAATCAATTCTAGAAAAGACGTGGAACCCGACAAGGAAGGATTGGAGCATGCGACTCAATGATGCTTTGTGGGCGTATAGAACCGCATATAAAACACCTATTGGAATGTCTCCTTTAGGCTTGTGTATGGTAAACCTTGTCACTTACCCGTGGAAATTGAGCAAGGCGTTTTGGGCTATTAACAATGCAACATGGAGATGGATGGGGTTGAAAGCAAAGGAAGTTACAACTTCAAGAGCTAGAGGAGCTTCGCAATGATGCATTTGAAAGTTCACGGATTTACAAAGAAAAGACGAAAGCATTCCATGATAACATGATTTCTAGGAAACAATTTTGTATAGGGCAGAAAGTGCTTTTGTTTAATTCTCGCTTGCATTTATTTTAGGGTAAACTAAGGTCACGATGGATCGGACCTTTTATTGTTACTAATGTGTTTTCTCATGGTGCGGTGGAAATTGTAGTATAGCTACGGTGGAAGGAACTTAAAGTTAATGGGCACCCGGTTGAAACCATATTATGAGAACTTCACTTCCGAAGTGGTGGAAGGAGTTAACTTTGTGGATGTGCTCCTCCGGAGGAGTCATAGAAAGCAAGGAGATAGTCGGGTGACGACTTTAAACCAAGCGCTAATTGGGAGGCAACCCAAACGATGAGTATTTCTTATCTTGTATTTATTTCTTTTCTTGTTTTTAGTTTTTCTTGTTTTTGTTTTCTTTGTTTTTGCTGATTTCTGGCTAGGATTTCCCACCTTGACTTACTTTGGATGATTCAATTTTACATTGAGGACAATGTAAAGTTTAAGTGTGGGGGAGCATTTATATGTTTTAGTTTGTTTTATATAAAAAAAAAAAAAAAAAAATAAAAATAAAAAAAAAAAAAAAATTTGTGCTTTTTGAACTCCGAAATCTAGAACTTGTGCCTTTAGGATGACACCATTAGTGGATGAAACAATTTTGAATGCGGGAGTTGAGGAACCAATTAACTAAACTGGGACGAACATAGCTCGTAAATCACAAATTATATGATAGTTGTTACCATATCTCGGAATATCACCATATCACATTCTATTTTTATTTTTCCATATTTATCTATTGTTCTCTAAGTGCTTTGGTGGGTCACTAGAAATCGACGTGTTATTACTGCTAGGATGAAATAGAGTGGTTGAGTTACTAGAAAAAAAAAAAAAAAAAAAAAAAAAAAAAAAAAAAAAAAAAAAAAAAAAAAAAAAAATATGAAAAAAAAAAAAAAAAAAGAAAAGACCGACTAATTAGACCAAAACGGAATAAAAAGACACTTGGGAATAGCAAGATGTGTGAAACGTAGTCCCTGTCTCCGTCGCCTAAACAAGCGTGGAATGCAGGATCCAAGGCAACTATCATGTACTTGCCGACAAGAAGCATGCGCTTGGATCCAAAAGATCTAATCATGCCGTCTTTAAAATTGGATCCAGTTTGATCTAATCTTATAAAAAAAAAAGAAAAAAATATATATTATTGTGTTGAATAAAGTCACTTTTGGTTCCCTTTGTATATGCCAATTGATTGATGTAGCATTCAAGACTAAGTAGCTCAATCCAATAGGATTAGGTTCATCTTAAAGTGACCTTCGAGATGAGATATGGGAAACATCGAACACTTGTGAATATCCGCCAACATCTATATCTATATCCATCTTCTTAATCTTTTCATTGTGATTGTGGTTGTTAGTTTCCGAGTATTGTGGCTTGTTCGACTATCTAATTAGAGTTTATTTACTAATAATTGAATTGAATTTGCAAGGTATCTCCTCCTGTAGTCAATTTGGATTCATTCATTGATCTGTCACGAATAGATGGAGTTTGAAATATAGGTTTTGTAGGTATATCTCTAGTAAACCTTCACGAGACTAAAACTCGTCCACTAGGGACACCTAGGGGTTTAAAGGCTTGTTATTTATGCTAAAAGTGACCGTAGCCTCAACGAGACGGAGTTGTTGTATTTTATTGTTTTGTTTGATTTGCTCGAGGACTAGCAAAGTCTAAGTGTGGGGGAATCTGATAGGTGTAGAATACACCGTATTTACTATCTAGAGTTTATGCTTTCTTTGCTATTTTTCGTGCGAATTATGTACTTTACGCGTGCTTTTGAGTTTTATAGGTGCAATGGAGTCGCACGGAGGAAAAGAAGAAGAAATTATCCAAATTGAGCTAAAGGGCGAAATTGTCATCTCACAGGCGAGCTATATGTGGAGCAGGTCGAAACGCGGCAAGGGAGCGGAAGAGAATTAGGCTATCGGTTACCTGGAACCGACAGGCCAAAGCAATTGGAGGTGACCTTCATCAGAAGCGTGGGTGCTTATAGTTAATTGAGTACCCCTTATCTGCCAGACCTGGGTGGCTATATCCACCACCATTCTTACACCTAAACCTAAATCGAGAAATGTTTGCTCGAACATTTACTCATTACTCCACCTGAAATGATTACGATTTCACTTTTGGATCTCTGCTGATGCCATTGAGATGAAGATTTGAAGTATTGAAGCTGAAAATTGCGAATGAAGAACGAGTTGCTGCTGTGTTGATGGAGGAAGAGCAGATTTGCTGTGGAGATTGAATCCCAGAGATGGAGCTGGGGAGGTGTCGATCACTGAGATGAAGGAGAAATCAGTGAGGATGCCGCTGCTGTTGTTTCAGCTGGATGGTACTGAGGAAAAAGGTGGATCGAGTGGTTGTGTTGACGATTTACAGAGGATAGGAAGATGATGAAGTCAATTCCGATGCTGTTCACTGATGGAGAATTCAAAAGGGATTTGTTGGTGATTTCAGATCCAGTGAAGAACACAGAGACAAGAGGAAATTAGTAGCAGATTTTAGGTCTGTCTGAATCGAAGTTGTGGGTTGTTGGGATTGAATCTCGACCTACAAATCTGTACATCACAGATTGTGTGAAGATGGGTTACACTTGACTTGAGTGTTGATTGCCACATGAAAGAATTAGGGTTTGAATTCAAAAGTGGTGAGCAAGAAATGGCAGAAGGCTCTCAAGGCTGGAGTTGTTGGCATCAGTGTGGAATGGCTCAGGTGTTTGAGCTTATTGCAGTTCAGGGTTCAGCTGGAGCTGTGTCAAGCTACAGAAAGAGTCAAAAGAGAAGCACAATGCAAAGGAGATGGAATGCAAAGTTGCTTTGCAGTGTAGGAGCTGAAGGTTCAGGTGGTTTTGCTGTGAGTGTGGCCTAAGCTAGTGGTTGGAATGGCAAGGCATTGGTCTCAGGCAAGAGAGGGAAGTTGGTCTGAGCTGTGAGATGACTCAGGTGGAGTTAGATGGTGTTGTGGCTAAGCCTTTATCGGTGGTTCTTTGGCAGGGTCTTGCAGCTGTGTTGAATGGCCAGTGGTTTGAATTTGTTGGCAACTTGGGTGTTATTATGAGAACTGCAGGTGGCCTGTGAACTGAAATGATGCTGGTCTGAGCTGGAAGAGATGGCTTGAGGCAGGCGAAGTTGAATTTGAGTCTGCATTGCTGAGAGTTGCAGGTTGCCAGGGCTCGATGGTGCTGATGGAAGTTGTTTCTATGGAGATAAGCTCATCAGGGAGGAGACAATGTTGCCTGGTGTTATGTTATTTTGCAAATGGACTGAGTTGTGCAGTAGGTGGGCTCAATGTGAAGTTGAACCGAAATTGAGAAGGATTCTGAAGAATTAGCTGAAGCAAACCGTCGGGAGCTTTGTACTCGACAAGTGTTTGGAGGTTTTGCTTCTGGAACTGTGCAATTGTGCAAGTATTAATGGCTTGTGGTTGAGTGGTATAGCTGCAGTTACTGGCGACACTGAAATGGAGAATGGCAGGCTATGACTCTGGGGTGGAATATGGTTGAGCATCTGGAGATGGTGAATGCGGTGGGAAGTTCTTTGGTGCTAGCAGTCTCCGCTATGAAGTTGTGAGCCTGAGCAAGTGCTGCTTGAAGGTTGGTGATGATTCTGATGGTGAAGCTCAGGGAAGAAATGGACTGGCAGCTGCTGGTACTGACTAAGGCCTGAGATGAAGATTGTGTATGAAGGTTTCAATGGAGGTTATGTGATGAGGGTTTGCGAGCAGAAGGAACAGCTGATAGGTTCTGAGCTTAATGCTTGGATGTATGACTATGACAAGGAATTGCAAGTGAAGTTACAAGCAAATAGGAGCTGGAACTGTGCAATGGATTGTGGTGCTGCAATGCAAGAAGAACTGATGTTGGTGCTACTGGTGTGTGTAATCTGGGATTTGTATGGGCTGACTAATTAGTTGCAGCTGGGTTGGTCTGTGGCAATGATGTTGCAAGTAGAGCTGATGTTGCAGGGAGATGATGAAAGAATAGAATTGATGGTTGCGGATGTGCCTGGTGAAGGAATTTTTGCAATGACCAGAGTTGAAAGAGCTAAACTTGGTGCTGAGTTTGAGCATGGAAGAGCCAAGATGGCTGGTTAAAGCACTGGATATGAACAAGGATGGTGCATCACACAGCATTTAGCCCTTGCAAATGGCTAAGCCAGAGTGACTTCACTGAGCGTGCACTGACACTGGTCAACCGAGTAACTATCCGACCTGTCCGATCCGATCCAACTCAGATCCGACCGAGTTAACCCGCCGATCCGATCCAACCCGCATCCGACCCGTTGACCGATCCGACTCGTTGACCGGTGGATCGGCGGATTTTGCCGGTCACGGAGCCGATTTCCGGCGACTTTCCGGCCGATTTCCGGCCACAATACCTGTGGATTCCCGGGACCGATTTCGGGGCGTATTTTCTACACGGGTTTCTCGTCCTTGTGGGCTTGGTGGACTCTCACCTAATGGACTTTGAAGACTAAACCTAATTTTGGAAGGAGAGAAAGGCTATAAAAGGGAGGTTTTCTACAACACATGGGATATCTTTTACTTGGAATTCTTTTGGAGAGCCACTTTTGTTTACACTTCTAGGGTTTGGTTTTGTTCTTCTTCTTCTTCTTTGTTTATTATTGAATATTGATGATGATGAACTCCATAGCTATGAGTAGCTAAACATCTTATTGGTTATGGGATAAAAGTTGATTTCTCAACATGCTTTTGATTCAATGAATTAGTTTTGTCTCAGTAATTATTGTTTGTGATTCACAATTAATAGTGTTATAAGATTTGAAAACTTGTTAGGTTGAGTCCGGAATCAATCCGATTTGTGTTCATCTCTAGAGCTATATTAGGGTTTTCAATACGAAAAAGTTGTTTATCCCTCGATTCTAAGTAGCATAATTGTGGTTAGTGCTTGTAGTGATACATCCTATTAGTCACAAGTGAATCATAACTTTTGTTAAAACGTCTAGTGCTTTTACACATTCGTTTGCATTGATGAGTCTTATTCCATAAAACTTAATGCTCTTAGGGAGTTAAACTTAATTGTGCTTTTACACTTTAGGTTACTTTCGACGAAGAATTCACATATGCATCTTTTAATGTGGTTGTGATGAAAACAGGGAATTAACGGGTTATACTTGCGATCAAGGTATCCTAGGACTTTTAATAAATACGAGATTAAAATACCAATTCTAATCATTGATGAAAATACATGTTTGTGAATGATACTATCCCTTGACCAATATTCTCTCCTTATTGATTTCTCAAAATTATTTACTTTGCTTTCAACTACTTTTACTTTTTAAACAACAAACATACCTTGGGTTACTTTAGAAACTGAAATTTACATAACAACAAACGCCTCTCTGTGGATACGAACTCTTCCTTACCTTGTGCTTCATTTAAATTTAGTGCGTAAGAAAGTGAAATTATATTTGACGGATTGACACACGATCAAACTCCAATTCCTATCAATTTTCTCTTTCTTCCTCTCCGTCTGTTTTCTTCCTCAGCCTGCGCCTCCGACTCTCCCTCTTTTTTTTTCTTCTTCTGCAGATTTAATGCGTATTGTTGATATTTACTGGATCTCGCATCATACCCATCTCTAATCAACATCATAGAACCCTAATTTCATCTTCAATCGAATCTCGAGACCGATTCAAACCCTAGCTCCGCCCATCTCCAATACAAGTTTAGAACTTCAATTGAGACTTAACCCATGATTCGTCATCAAACCACAACTCTAATTTCATCTCTTAAAACTTCAGAGCATCAATCGGTTCTCAGAATCCTAATTTCAATATAACAAGATCGACTCCTTCCTTTCCACAAATCAATAATTGTCAATCACCACCACCAACCGTTATCCCTAACTTTTCTAATCTCTCGACCTCACAACCTCGTAGTTCTCACTAAATCGCCTCGAGGCGAAGAACAAAAGAAGAAGAAGATGAGAGAAGAAGAAAGAAGATTAGGTTTTTGTTCTTCCCCAATTTAAGAATTAAGGTTTTGAGAATTGAAGATGGTGATGAACGCTATGAGGGTTGTTAATGATTGTAGAAGCAAAGATGATATTTTTGGTGTTGATTGTTGTTTAACCAGAAAAATTGAGAAGATGGATTAGTCTTAAGGTATCAATAGTATTTGAGGTAATAGTCCTAATCTATGATGTTTGTTAAGTTATGCAGCTTATGTTAAGATCAATATTAATATCTCTGTGTTTGAATCAGATGATTTGGTGAAGTCGTTGATTTAATGATTTTGGTATTGAGTAGGATTTTGTAATGTTGGTGCCTGGTGGTTGTGGTTATGAGTGTTAGCATGTAATGGAAATGAAGTTTGCCTCGTTGAACTCAAGTGCAGGTGGTGGCTTTGTAAGATGAATGTAATTGTGTGTATTAGTGATGATATTGAGTGAGTTTTATCGAGATGTGATGTTGAGATTCACACTGCGTGGGGAGATTGACAAGGTTTGTTTATGGACTCTACAAACAAAATCCTCGTCTTCGTATTTGCCTCGGATGTTGTTATTCGTGTTCTCTAATTGGCTCTAATGTGCAAATGGCAGATGTGGATTGATGAGAGGGAGAACTATGAGTACATAATTGTTGGTGGGATTATTCTTCACAAGTTAAGTGGAGAACTTATAGATACAAGTATAGATCCTGCGGAGCTAAATGGATATTTGTACATCCAAGAAACTTTATGCATGAGAGGTAATAAATTTTAAGATGAGCATGTACACTACAATCTATGTTGCCGCACCATTCGCTACTTTGGATGTTGTTGAGTTGCTCACACTTGTTGCTTTCATCGTGTGCAGAAAAAGAAAGGGTGTTTTCATCATTCCGGCTTTTCTTGGGAACTACTTCAAAGAAATTTGGAAGGCTTGTTGTCCGAATGGAAAGCTCAAGGTGAATTATTGGCGTTATAATCAATCCTAAGTAACTCGGTCTACTTACTAAACCGAACTTAGTTCAGCGAAATGTAATATTTTTTTTTCATCTGCTTTGGGCTCTAATTCTTTATCCTATTGCAGACAATTTTTGCATATAGTGGACATTATCGCCAACTGAAGAAAACCTTGACAGCTTTAAAGATTTTCTCAAAGTGAAAATGGGGTCAACCTTGATGAAGTTCAGGTATTATGCATTGTGTTTCTTGGTGTTCCAATCTCACTGCAATCCAGGTAGTCAAGGGACAATAGTTAGGGAAATGTTGAACACTTATCAGTTTTGGTTTATGTATCTTCCGAAAGTGAATGAGCCTTATCTTCAATTTTTGGTATTGTAGATCCTCTCTTCCACTGATGACTACGAGAGCAATGGAGACAGCTAATCAGTTCATGTGAGTGCATCATTAGAAGCCTTTGCAATTAAAACTGAAGCCTCGGCATCTTCTGATGATTTTCTTCATCTTGAAATTCCGACTGGTAAGGTTCAATCCAGTTCCTTCATGTAATGCAATTCTGATAATCCACTTGTTGGTTGTTTTGTAGCCTTTCTAGATTACATAAGTTTGCTTCTTTTGTTTCCCATATTTGTTTTGGACTTAAGAGTTGTGATGTAGTTATTTGTTAGGCTTAAAAAGTCTAAGTTTTGGGAATTATGTGGTGACAATTATTTAGTAAGGGTTGGCTTTGGATATTAACTTGTATTCTGAATAATCTGCTTGGATGCAGTTACTTGGAATGTTGTTGTAATGGTACTGACACCAGTAATATATAGAATGTTCTTATATGTAGTGCTTCCACTTTTAGTTAGTTTTTTTCTCTTCGTTTATATTATTGGTAAAAAGAAAAGAAGATATTTTTGAAAATATAATTTCTTTGTTTGTTGGTTTGGTGCCAATTTCAGGTAACCGGAGATCCAGTTCTGGGTTTGAGGATGACTCTCGCTTGAGCTTTCATGAAAGAGTCTATGGTGCTCGTAATAGTGGCCTGAAGTGGTAGTGGGTGGGGCACAAGAAGCGGGAGCCGCACCTCTAATAGATTTGAATAGATTTGAATGAGGGTATAACAAACAAAAGGATGAAATAAAGGAAGCTTTTGACTAGTTGTAAGAAGGAATTTGAGCCAGTGTTTACTCGATTGATGAAGAGAAGTGGGATTGATGCAGATTCTGATCGCGAGCAATGAACTTGTCCCTCATCTCATAGGTTATAGTTTCTCTTTTTCTTTTCGTGATATGATTTTTTTTGGTGTTGTAATAGAAAGAAGAAATAGTGGAAAAAAACTTAACACTGTAAGGTTGTCATTTTTAGCAACTTAGAATGAATGTAAATGTGTTGCCGGAAGATTAATGTGAATGTGAAATACTTGGTAGATTAATGTAAATGTGAAATACTTTCGGAAATTTGATTCCACTATAATTTTTTTTTTCAAAATAGTTTTATGCACACAACTTCTAATAGGAGTTGTGTTCTATAATTCAACTACACAAACCAAAGGTGTGAAAGAATGTCTTTACAACATAACTAGGTGTTGTCCAAGATATTTCTACAACTCTAGGAAGTGTAATGACGAGTAGTATTCACAATACAAATAGATGTTGTCTTCCGGTTTTCAACTACACAACTTGAGATATTGCGAAAAAGTTTCTTTACAACATAACTATGTGTTGTCCAAGATAGTTCCACGGCTCACACAAGTGACGTGCAAATCTTATTCGTAATACTAGTATTTGTTGTTACATATGTTTCCACGATACAAAACTTGTGTTGTCCAAGATATTCCTACAACACAAGCAAGGGTTGTGTTAGGCTTTCAAAAAAATCGAAAGAAAATCACAACTTCAGAAAATATTGTAGAACCATGAATCACATCACACTTTACAACTCATATTCAAGTATTGTAGAAAAGCTTGGACTTTCTACAATACCCCACCTACACAATACATAAAAAAGCGTTGTCGTAGGGGTACTACAAACGCTAATAAAGTGTCGTCAATGATGATTTTTCCCGTAGTGCATGTTACCGAACTTTATTTATAGGATTTACAGAGTAATGTTCGGTTTGCCCGCAATTTTTCCGAACTTTAGGGTCTAGAAGTTCGGTTGGTTCGCAACCAATATCTAACGAACTTCACGTAAAATAAGATTTTACCAAGTGTACAAAGTTCGGTTGGTTCGCAAACTTCATACCAACCAACTATCTAACCGAACTTTACGTAAAATAAGATTATACCAAGTGTAAGAAGTTCGATTGGTTCGCAAACTTTAACCCAACAACATATCTAACCGAACTTAACAAACAAAAAAAATTAAAAGTTTCAGAGGGATATTCAGTTACCTAGTATAAAATGGCAGGTAACCGAACTTTATACTTCATAATTTGTTTGAGTCCATCTTGTTTGTTCGGTTATACGTCAAATTGATTTACCAACCGAACGTCAAGTTCGGTTATTGCGATAAATTTATCTTGTTGCCGAACTTGTTTTTGATTGCAATTGATGTTGTTTCATTTCTTGTAGATTGAATGCCAACCTATACCAATGGATGATCAACCTTTTCCGGTTGATATGTTGTTCGAATATACATCCTATCACTATGTCAATGATTTGGTATTTGACTCACCTATTGATGTGAAGAATTGGGCTTGAGATCATGCCAAGAAAGCCATGTGCGTATTAGTTTTGAATGGAAAAGAAAGCAAAACACGTTTTGAAATGGTTTGTGAGAGAAGTGGAGATCTCGATGTTAGTCACAAGAGGAAGGGTTATGTGTATAAAGGAAAGACGACGAGGAAGAACACAACGTGCTCAAAGAAAATTAAATGTTCGTTCAATCTAGTATTTAACAAGTGAAAAAAAATATGAAGGGATGGGTTCTATCTATGGATAAAGTGGAAGGTCATCATAACCACCCTCGTCCGGATCATCTTAAAGGACATTCAATGGCCGCAAGGCTCACTCCTCAAGAAATGGAGAAAATAGCTAGATATAGGAGAATGGGTATTTCACCACTTAATATGCTTCGCTTACTAAAGGATGATAACAAGGATAACATATCGTCGTTGTCCACCATTTACAATGCAATTGAGACAATTAAAAGGAATGAACGGAAGGATAGAAAAGTGATGCAACAATTGTAATATTGGTAAAGTTCGGTTACTAAATAGTTTTACAATTTTTTGCGAACCAACCGAACTGGCAGTTCGGTAACCTAATTTTAAATACTATGGAACCGAACTATTCTTCGTGCTCTTCCTTTCAGGAAGTTCGGTTAAGAAACTAGGGTTTTTTGAAACTCGTCCCTAATCAGAACTAGGCACTGTAACTTCCATTTGAACCCTATTTTGATGATTTTTATTCAATTAAACGAATAAAAATCAAATTAAAAGAAATGGGTTTGGTTGAAAATACCTGCGGATTTTTGCCATGTCAGTTTCAGGGTTCTTCTTGCGTCTATTATAGCCGATTATGACTTCACCTTCCGGTTCCACTTCTTTATTAATCTCAATTCACTTGGATGATTTGCTAGATGTGCTAAATCGGGACCTTTTCCAGGGAGTCTTGGGGTTTTCTTTCGAAGAACCATTCTTATACTCGACTGATTAATCGACGATGAAAGTTTTATGAATCGACGATTAATCGATGAAGACGATGTTGAAAGGAAGAAGAAGGAGTAGAAGAAGAATATGAAGGGAAGAAAAAAAGAAATTTCTCCCAAAACAAGTTTGTAAGCATAGTTCAAAACATAAACATTACATATTCAAATTACATAAACTCTAAGTTCTGCATGCTCCAAATTCCATATTCAAAGTGTGAGATGGACAGGGTAGATTAAATCTATCTGATTTTAATCAACGGCCAATACTTATTGGTTTTCCGTTGGTTTTTGGTTCGGTTTTCCGGTCAAACCTTTCAAATTTTTTTACCATAACCAATCCATTAGTAAATGGTTTGGTTTGGTTTCTTCCTTATCGGTCTGGTTCGGTCCGGTTCCGGCGGAAAACCGAAACCATGTTCAGCCCTACTCCTTGGAAAGTTTACGATTTTTATCCGTTTGTTGTACAAAAATCACAAATTTTCAGTTTTCTGTCCAAGCTTATATCACCTACCATCTACATGTCCCATCATTAGCTTTCCCTTCAGTAAAACTGGCTTTCCCCCTATCAATATATTTACCATTAAATACCCAAGGGACAATATTTTCATTATCATACTTATACTTGATCTATATCAAAATTTATAGAAGACCCATTATCCAATCTATCGATCCAGTGTAATGAAGCATTTCAAAAGACACTAGAAGTAACAACTATTTGCGGTCAGGTGTGCAACCGTGCAAGAAAGTGGTCGTTTATACAACAGATGGTGCAAGATGGCTGACTTTAGCTGGGCCTGGGATTAGATAAGATAATTATGGCAGTAAATGATTGTTCGTATAAGCGCGTCTCTCCGTACATCTTAGATTCGGTTAATTAGTGATAGATCCTTGCTGTTTGAGGAGATGATGTTTCCGTGATTAAGATTTAATATTCACAACTTGATTGATAAAACATACCGATCAAAAAAAAAAATAATTAAAAACTTAACTGATAAAACATCTATGCTATATGATAAATTGTCAGCCGAACCTAGCCTGTTGTAAATAAATAAAATGTCATCCGACAAATCCAGATAATCAAAAGAGAGGCACTGCACCAGTTTGTTTATTTAGTTCTAGAGCATACAAACGATCAGTGTACTAAAATCAAAGAAAACTGACATGCATAAGTGACTGTGAATGTCCCTCCACTTCCACAACAGAGCTCTGAAAACTGACATGAATGAGTGACTGTGAATGTCCCTCCACTTCCACAACAGAGCTCTGAAATCATGGAAATTCAATGCCCTCTCAAACCCAAAGTAGGAAAAAAAAAAAAAAAAAAAACTCACTGTTAATCTATATCATATCACACACGAAATTTGCGTGCACTTGAATCAAACAGCTAGAGAATCAACAAGTGTGCCTAACGTCAGAAGGTTACTAGACCGTAAATGAAGTACCTAGGGATATACTACGGGGGTCTAATGCTAACACCTAAGAAAAATGTCGAGAACGATACCATGGAGAAAGTAGAACTACATGGGGTTTGGGATCCACCTACCAAGCAGGTCTCCGAACACATCTTCTAATAATGACGTATCGATGAAGTCATGAACAAAGGAGGTGAGAAGACTTGATACTTCAGATAAAAAATGACATAGATAGCTAGATACCATGATATACCCCAAATAAGTGATAGCATCTCATAATAAACCTTAAAACACACAGCATCCGAATGACTGCTGACCACCAATTCTGATATAACCCTAACGACACAATGTTGCAGTATCAATAAGAGTAAGAAATTTCAGGGTAAGAAACCCCTCCGATTTGGTACCCAAATAATGTCAGAACCAAATAGATCAGTTCCTTAGAAACACTAAGGAAAGCCACAAGCTTCTTATTTGCCTGCATGTATTCATCAGATCCTGTTGGCAGAGTGTGAGTATCTTGCCTGGATTGCGGGAAAACTAAATTATGCTGGATGATGCCTTCATGTCGACCACAGAATAACTACATCAATCTAATATGCTCAAATCAAAACTGAAAGTTGATAACGTACATGGCCCAACAAGAGAGGAATTCGAGGTCCTATATCAGGCAGAAAGGAATTAAGAGCCTTGGAAAAAATTGTCCAGGGGCAAAAAAATATAGGGATATATTTCCTCTCTCTAAACAGCATCATTCCCTTTGCATACAGAGACAAGGTTCGGCTTGCTAGTGTCAACAATTTCTGTTACATTTATTGATTTACTAAGATAACTTTTATGTTGTTTTCCTATCCAAAGCACTGTGACTTAACAAATTCAGCAACCCAAAATCACACTCTAAATCTCAAAATGACAACATTAATAAGGATATCAGCTGAGAACTAAGAATTGAATAGATATCCTAGAAGGCTGGGACTACTCTGTTAGCTCCATTTCCCACAATATTTCCTACACATACTACTCGGACTTTGTTTTTAAAATTCTAAATACTAGCAAATAAGTTTATTAAAGTTGGCATTACATTCTCCATTAAAACTAAATCACAAAATGCAGAACAAACATAAAAATATAACGATATAAGAGTAATTTGTCAGTGATATAAGATCAGCATATATTATCAAATACTTAGATTCAGAAAATATCCCTTGTTATCTAAATTGTCAAAGTGCTGAAAATTTCAATGAAGGTAATTATGATTACACTTACTTAGAGCTCTCGTACTTCGTTTTGCGGCTTCTTCAGTTTATCGGTGTTTCAATCTTTCACCAAATACTTGTATCCTTTTCTCCTAATACTTTTAATGAAACTAAAGTATTCTTGTGATGGATTGCTTGAGAAATAGACTTGCTGAAACTCACATCCATTTTGGCAGATGAAGCATTTGAATCGTAACAAGAAATTTTCTCATTCCCATTACACAGAAGCGTACCACTCTTCGTAAACCCAAATGGACGTGATATGTGCCTGTTGGAACTAAACACCTTACTCCAGCTCAAGTCATAATTATCTTTATTCTTCTTCAATAACCATACTTCATTATAATCGACTTTGTAATAACAAATAGCACCAAGAAAACCACCTAAAGCCTTTAGTAGAATTAAAAAATATGGAACAGCAGCTCGTGTCAAACAAGGTGGTGGTGACGGGATTTCACTAAACTTTTCATCAGTCAAACTGAAAGCAAAAATGTTTCCTGCTTGGTCCACCCAATGGAGAGCTCCATTTGCAAATGCGCCAGTACGTCCTGTAACCCGTTCCGTTTTCTTTTCCATATTTCCTACAGTTCTCCATCCACTGCCAAGAGTGTATACCCGAACAATTGACTCGTCTATCCAAACAACCTTGTACTCATTGGTGGAAGAAGTATAACCAAACCCCGTACATGAGACTAACTTTCTTTCACAATCTGGAAGAATAATATATTCTCTAGTGATTGGATTACAGATATAAGTAGGTCCATAAGTAGATCCACCATTTTTGTCTATCATCCATGAACTGAAGCATATTAAGCCATTGCAAGAACCAACAAAAGAACAAGGCTCAAATGGAGGGTTTAAATCCATCACTGTTTCTCTACTAAAGGGTGTCTTCTGCTGACAATTTTCATCATACTCAATATAACAAAAATGTGGAGGAAGCTCATGACTCAAGATAATAAAACCAAACTTACCAGAATCTTCATCAGCAGAATTTAGATGAGTTAAGTGCATTTGAAAAAATGATGGAAGATGAACAAGCTCCCTCCAAGACTTACATACCAATTTGCAGTCCAGCACAGTTTCGGTTGGTAACCTAGTTAATATCTCCAGCATGACCTCTGTTGGTAGATTGTTAAATGCCCCCATCATGAAACCCAATCCTTGATTAGATCAGAGGAGTAATAGTAGTAAGTAAATTGAATTGAAGAGACGACTGGGAAAGTAAATTGAATTGATAATTTTTTTTTTCTAGGGTTTCAAGGAAAAGAAATGGGGTTTGATTTTTCTGGAGACTAAAGAGTGATCCATAGATTGTTGAACCTCCTCATCATGAAATCCTCCTTATCATAATAGCAGAAGCAGACGACAGAGACTAAATTAAATTGACAATTTCTGTTTGATTTTGGAGAGAAAGTAATAGATTGATACTCGATAGTGAAACAAACGAAGTGGTTCTCCGGGTCAAGGGTTTACAAAGGATTGTGTTGTGTTTTTTTTTTCTTTTACACAGAAAAGGATATCCCCATTGAAATAGTATAAATTTTGTAAACCGTATTCAAATTTCGATGACACTGATACTACTTTCTATCGGGGAGATTCGTTGTAATATCCGTTACAAATTTATAAGTGTGAAATAGATAAAACTCACATACAAAATCAGAGTTGCAAAGCTCAAATCCAAGAGAGTTGTTGATTTTGATGTAAAGTTTCGGAATTGGAAAGCTCAAACCTAAGCGAATTGCTATAAATTATAATATCATCGACTATTGAACATGCAACAATGAGACATGAAATTGAGATGAAACCCGTAAAACATGATCAACAAGTGGAAACTCTAGATCCTAATATCGGCCATCTCGGCCAACTCGTCTCGGTCCATATCGGCTGATATTATCCGCCAGATACTGCATCAGCGATATAGCTTGTCTCGTCTCGGGTGAGTGCCGAAACCGGTATTATCTGTGATATCTCCGCCATCTTGTCAGAGATTGACTACGTTGTTAATAACTAATAATCTGATTTAAAATCATTGATTACATGACCGACTAGGGAATATTCAACAATCACAATCAGACCATCCAGCAACATAGTTACACGACCTAAAACCCTAATCATTTCAACTTTACTATAAGTCTTTGGTTCGTTGGATATCAGTATATGCCAAAGGATAAATGACGATCGTTGCATTTCATGCCCTTAGGTATTTCTACCTCTGTTTCAGATAAATCACTTTTTTTAATTTAGCCTATTTTTAAGTAAAAATGAAAGAAAACAAAAGTAATAAAAATAAATAAGTTAAAGTATCACTTTTATTGAAAGGGAAGTAGTACAATATCTGAGAAAAAAAAAAAGTACAATACTAAGCCGAAATATTGCTTTTTGCGTGGGTCCAATAACATGATTCACCGGGAAAAGTTTTGAAAAATTATATAACATTGGGTGCTTTGGAATGCCAACATGAATTCTGCTTCGAGCTCATAACCTGAAAATCCAAGTCGTTTAAAAATCTCGCATTTTTCCTTTTTGTGAAATTCCTAGACATTTAAGTCAAGGACATTGGTGAAAGAGAAAGGCGATAAGAATCTATTAGGTGTTAGTTGGATAGAGATATTAGATAGTAGCACTTAGAAGTTTTGAAAGCGGGGTTCGTTCGACAATTTATACAGACTAAACTCCAATATAATTCTGAGAGCATCAACTTAAAAGTGAGACTCAATCGAGAAATATATCAAAGGGATTTATCTCTATTTCTCAATACAATCAACAAATCGAACAACTAGAAATTCGTGAGCCTGATTTATATGAGAAATAACTTGGATGGTACCAAAGACCAATTCCCAAGTGTCAATCAAGTTATATCCAACAAACAAGGTCGGATTTATCAACTGATTGAACTACGCACAACCTATGATATTTCAATTATATAAAAATATAATGCGAAAAAGAAAAAAAAAAAAAAAAAAAACCAGAAATTTTGTTAACGAGGAAACCGCAAATGCAGAAAAACCCTGGGACCTTGTCCGACTTTGAAAACCACACTATATAAAGCCGCTACAGACACTAGCCTACTACAAGTTAACTTCGGACTGGAATGTAGTTGAGCCCTAACCAAGTCTCACACCAATTAAGGTACAATCGCGTTCCTTACTCCTCTAGAACCACGCCGCATTCTGCGCACTTGATTCCCTTAGCTGATCTCACCCACAACTAAGAGTTGCTACGACCCAAATTCAAAGACTTATAAATAAATCTGTCTCTCACAGATATGTCTATTCTTTATTCGGTTTTTGTTCCATCTTTTCATAAAAATCAAGGTGAACAGGAACCAATTGATAATCCGGTCTTATACTCCCAAAGAGCAGCCTAGAAATATCAATCACCTCACAATAACCCAACTGATTAACAGAAAAAGTTATTGCAGAATCACAAGAGTCTGAGACGAAGAACTGTTGTGATTACTTTTTATATCTTACTTATCGAAGATAAATCTCGAGTGAATCTTAGAGAAGATAAAACTCAACACGATACGAATAAGCAAGATCACAATAGGCAATTACAGAGAAAATAGTTGGATCTGGCTTCACGAATCCCAAATGAAGTCTTCAAGTCGTTAACCTAATATGGTTTCGGAAAACCTAGGTTAAAGGAGAATCAACTCTAGTTTGCAACTAGGACATAGGAAAATGCCGGGATTAGGTTTTCCAGTTGATATAGTTCTCCCTTATATATCCTTTCAAATCAGGGTTGCTTACAATCAAAGCTAAGACAGCTTAGTAACAAACCATTCAATATTCACCGTTAGATGAAATCTTGATTTAAGATTCAAGCTAAGTCTGCTTATAAATTAAGTAATTAAACTCCACCGTTAGATGGCCTTAGCTTGTTACACACAAATGAAATATACTTATATTTAGATATGGGTAACCGTACCTATACGTGTATATTGAGTTGGCTTAGTAACAGTTAACCGAAGTTAGCCATATGAACACTTTCGTCTTAACCATATTCATATAACACTTCTAGATCAAATATGATGATCAATCAATCATGAAAGATAATCAATTGAATCTAAGTGTGTTTCAAATAGAGTTGTTCAATTCATGACCATTAAGCCATGGTTTGCAAAGTTAATTTGCATTAGTTCATGAGTTTGAGAATCATACATAACCGATTTTAGAACATAACCACTGAGTTCGCAAACTGGTTACACGAACAGCAGCTCCGAACCTTGGCCTAGTCAAGTCTTTCGCAAACCCGGTTCGCGAACAACCATCCCGGTCCCAACTCAGGTAAACCCGTTCGCATACTAGGTACGCAAACAATAGTTCCGGACCTTCTCAGGTAAATCCGTTTGCATACTACGCAAACAAGAGTTCCGGACCTGCATCGTTACAAAACAGTTCGCATACTATGTATGCATACCGTGTTGCATCAAGACATGGGTAACTGTTCTAAACTCTCATTTCAATCATTGTAACATCCTTGGAAGACGACAATGGTAATCTCACACATACCATTAGCTTCAGGTAATTTTCAAGTAACCGAATGATCAATACGAAACTTCCCAAGCTAACATCAAATGACTCTCTCACACAAATCATGTAAGATGTACAAAGTAATTTTCACATGATCATCTTTTGACTTAACATTTAGTTTCCAAAAAATAAATTGTTTCCAACTAAAATCGTCAAGAAAATGATGAACATAGCTAAAGCAAAAAGCTCCCGATATATATCAAATGTATATAATGTAAAAGTTTATATAGCTATACGACTTAGTCTCATTATAAGATAGAATAGAATAGACTTCTGAGTGATAGATAAGTTTTAGTCTCCACATACCATTTGTTGATGAATTTCCTCTAAGCTCCTCATGAGATCTTCGTCTTCAATGGGTGAACGCCGTGAAGTCTAAAGCTCAATTATACGTTCTATCCTAATCCGAGAATAGCTATAAGTAGACTATAAATCAAGTATATAGTTTTGATCAACTAAACTTGAAATACAAGCTTGAGATAACAACGCTTGCGAGTTAGACCGAGCAGTGCTCTAACAAGTTTTTTGTTGAGGATATACATCATCTGATGTTGTAGTCTAAAGAAATTTCCGAGGTGCACAAATTTCTGAGAGACCGTGTCTCAATTTTTGTTAAAAAAAAGGTTGATGGTATGCAATTTCATTTGTCCGACTATGTTTTCGATATACTAGATTAAATTCATTCAACTAAAATCTCATTTAACAAAAGTATTTTCCCAAACAAGGAGTTATCATCCCCAAAAAAATATAAAATAAAGATTTTCAACCAAAGGGTCAGCATAATTGTATTGCAGATAAGTAAAAGCACACCAACGACAATACTAAATTAACAGACAAACAGATTATATTAAAATTACACTAGGTCAATTTCTGGTTCCGATGCTGGTGGTGTTGGGAGTCTGTGACGTCTGTCAATGTTTATGGTAAAACATAGATTCATATCTAGACCAGCAGGTACACGAAAACACCAGAACTGCACCTTATTTTCAGTTGCCAGTAAAGGCGATTTTTTTAATACTCGGCCAGTACTTGAAATCCATATCCCAAACTCTTAGACTTGAATCAATCAATTTAACATTTAATCCCCTCCCATTCTTTGATCCATCACATGTTCTCCTTTCGTCATCTGTCGTGATGCTATCTAACAAAGCATAACAATCACTTGGTAGAAATAGTCTATTCGTGAATGTTATATATAACTTTTTTGTCACTTTGGTATAGAATATCCCCGATAGCCACGTTATATTTGTACTGTTACCTTTATCGTTTGCTTCTTTTATGTGATCAGGAATCAAATATGGTGATGGCAAATGTGCATGCTGAAACTCTCTCCTCACTTCTTTTTGATATTCCTTGTTATTTGCTTGATCAGATTTTTGATCATATTCTTTGATTTGCTTATTCAGGTGATCATATATAGTACTGACGATCTTTCTCAAAATGTTGACGGCCTTGCATTATATGGTGTTCTTCTGTTTTTTGATACTTCATAGATGTAAAACAACTTCTTTGGAGACATTGATTGAAGCCATAAGTAAAACATAGCCTTGAAACCTGAAGTACAACAAAAAAATATTTGTTTCATCCTCCCAAATCTGTACAATTTTTCAACAGTTTTGGACAATATTTTGACAATGGAGGATAAAACTTTAACTGCTCAGTAGCAATAATTTTTTTACGGGTAATCAAATAATTTTAAAATCTCAAATAATAATATTCTAGGCGTATAGGAATCTTCACCTTTACTTCATGATGTCTCTATTTTATCTTAAGATAATTCCCAAATTGGTAGTCCCCATATCAAGACATTTGAGACTCCATTCTAATGCAAAAGAACTATGGTGGGGGTTTTTGCTTGATTTTAGCTTAGCTTTTTCCACATTATAGTTTTGGCTAAACATTATAGCTCATTGCTTGGCTAAATATGGAGTGGAACACATTTGTTCCTCCTTCTATCTAAGAGATGGAGAAAGAAATTGAATTTCCATAATAAATTATATTTTACGGATACTCAATTTTTGTAAGGTTTTTCACATATGTTAATTTTGAGTCTTCAATTTTAACTTAATCTCGTTTATTCACCTATTTCTATTGTTAATGTTTCTCTTTTAACTCTTTTATTTATCATAATTTCTTTTTTTCTTATTTAATTTCCTAGTTTTCTCTGAATTATTATTTATTTAATAACAATTCACTAACAAAACCCAACTGAAAATATTTTGGATAAACAAGGGTACTCGAAATTTGTAATCTATTGTCTCGATAGAAATTGAGTTTCGTTACTATAAACTAAGAGATGCAGATATATCATAGCGTATTGTTTTTTCGGTGGCCCTTCGCTTGGTTACAATCATGCTATAGCTAAGACCGGGTCTTATGGAGATGCACAAGTTCTTCCCAAATGCCTTTACACATCAGCCTGGGAAGAGCCTAGCCCCAGCGGTAATTCCCTATTTATATTGTGGACGCGTAATGAGTGTCCGTTTTTTATGAAAAAAACGGAGAATGGTTGGTCGTTTCTTAAAAAACTATGATTATCCGTTCCCCTATCTTGACCAGTCAACTTCTCATGACCCGTGCAACCATAGCCCGTTTCAGGAATATGTTAAACAAGATAATCAGTTTCCCCTTTCTCTAGTGTTGTTGCTTCAAAAAAATTTACCGTGGAATGGAAGAAAAACCAACAATTCTGGATTGTATAAGAATTCAACCAACGAAAGATGTCATAAATTCTCTTGATGTCAGATCCTGGTTTTCATCTCTTCAATCCTTTAGATGGTGAATGTCTTGCTGGTGTTCCTTCAATCTTTTAACTAAGGTATTATCATCCCTTTCTCTTTGTCTGTCAACTTATTGTTGATTATGTTTAAAACAAGCATACCCAAGTAATGAAATTATGGAATTCGTTCAATTTATGACATAATTTGGTTATTTGATTGATGATTAGAGCTGTTTATAAGCCTCAAATTAAGTAAGTGAGAAACAATTCTGGATTGTTCATGAACTCACTGTCTTCATGGTCGCAAAAACATTGATTAGAGGGAGCGAAGAAAATCAAAGATAAAGGTCAAGAAACGGAAGATGGTTGTCCGGTTTTTATCTCACAAAATGGATAAGCATTAGCCATTCTCATTAAAAACGGCTAATCATTGCTCGTTTTACAATTTATGAGAACAGGAAACTATTGTCAGTCTTCGGAGTCTTCCCGCTGAGATTCCCAAACACCAGGGAAGGCTAACGGGAAGATGGGATTTTAGCCACGATTTTTTATTTTGGGAAGAACTTGGGCATCTCCATAAGTCCCGTCTAAGTAAAATGAATAAACATGGTGTTTGGCTTTAGGCAAAGCACTATGTTGCACCATTTTTCTTGGATATAACTACATGATAGCCAAGAAATATCCAACCCAAAAACCATCTCGTATGGGCCCGCTTATCTCTTGGCCTATAGTTAAATTAAATTTCTGGGTCCACAATCCAAAAATTTAACCGTGGGATCCAAAAATCTATTTTATGAGAAGTGAGGAATCAGAGTTTTTGGCTGGGCAAAAACTTTGGAGAATAGACGTGGTGTTCTGGATTAGAATGTAGCCAGTAGCCATATTTACGTGGTGTTCTGAACATAGAAATCGATGTAGTCATATATATATACGCGGTTTCTCAACTTTAGCTTCTCCACACCGCGAAGAAAAACCCAGGATTACAGTGAAAAACTATAGTTTGATTCTTGTGCAAAATCTTTTTTATTGAAACAAAGGATTAACACGACCTTAATATGTGTTCTTATTCTGTCTCAAAAAAGGCAAAAAACAAGTTCGTGCCCGGAGCAGCTAGCTGTGAATGTGCCATCATCATCAAGCAGTAACGACTAACGAGCATCGTGTTGATTTACCAACAGAGGTGTTGTACGAGATCTTCTCTCGTCTTCCATCATTAAAACCGGTGTATAAATTCCGGTGTCTATCATGGTTATGGCATTATCTTTTATCTGATTCATCTTTCATGAACAAGACATTCAACCGCATCACTAGTATTCCATGGATCTTTATGTATGATCCCTCAAACCTAAGACTCCCCCTCTATCTAAATCATAACCACAAATTCATAACCCATCATGATGGTTTATCCTTTAAATTCCTTTTCGATACCCATCCATTCAGAAATACAAAGAAAATATGTCTCTTAGATTCATGCAGTAATGGTTTAGTACTTTAATCCAGAAAAAACGTTGTCCAGACGATCCACCTCGTATTAATGTTCAAGCTAGGTACTTCTACATATGCAATCCCCTGACCAAACAATGGGTTTCCCTGCCTCAACGTCCAGATATTTCTGGAGAATATGAATACTGGTACGATAAATTGGTATGTGAATCCTCGGAGGTGTCAATTAGTCATTCTGTTTGTCATTACAAGGTGGTGTATATCTATTCGAAGGGGTCGGATAATAACGTCTTCTTACAAATCTTTTCATCTGACACGGGCAAATGGAAAATTAACGTCTCGCGTTCCAAGGCCTAGAGAAGATTGCTATCATCTGTCTGAAATGGCTGTCCATAATGGTGTCTTGTATTTGACCGATGAAATAGTAAGGCACGGGCGGTCGATGCCCACAGTCGCAGTCACAGCTTGTAGTCTTGAAAACAAAGAAAACGGTAGTGATCAATGCAGGTCGATTGCTTATCCTATAAGATACGGTGTATATAGTAGCTATTTTTTTTGGGGAGTCAGAAGGGTGCATCTACTCTGGTCACATCGTCCTCAATCATCGGATACGGTATTCAGCTTTTCTCAGTGTATGGCTGCTTGAGGATGACTATACTAATGGAGGAGGATTAAACTGGCAAATGGTGCACAGTGGTATTGAATTGAAGGGTTACACAGCATCCCGCAAAATAGAGGCTATGTATATTCATCCGGTGGATCAAAATATTATCATCATTGAGGACCAAGGTTGCTTCCTTGCCTACAACATTAGAACTCTAACCCATGAAATTCTGCATGGTTGTCCTATTCCATTTCCTATCAGAAAGAAAATTTTACCACCATTTATTATCACACCCAAGCCAACTGTGATTCCTTCCTTTAAGAGAATTCACTAAAAAAAATAAAACTCTGCACTTTGTAAATTTTTTAGGCTAAATTGAAAAAGTCATCGTAACTTTTTTTCTGAAACGGAGGAAGTATATATGTATATGTTTAGGTGAAATCCAATTACAAGTTTCTTTTAGTCGTCTCTTCTTTGGCTGCAATTTTTTTTCCCTTTGGATAGAGACAAGTGAGGTTTGTCAAGAGATACGAACTTTCTTCTCTTTTTGGTGGTTAATGTCCCATGAAAGGTAATATTCTTTGTTTGGTCTCTATGTTATAATGTTGCACCAACAATGGACACCTTAAGAAACTCTTATGTTGTGAATGGATGCCTTTTATGTAAGAAAAGTGCATAATCAAACCATCACTTGTTCCTGCGTTGTGATATATCTAGAGAGATCTGGCATTATTTTCGGGGAGGTTATAATCTGCAATGGGTTTTTCAAGACAGTGTAAAGAATACTATCTGGGAATGGAGGAAGAAAAAAGGAATAAATTTGTGTCTAAGAACCAAGATTTGGGACATAATTCCATTTGCAATCTGGTGGGCAGTGTGGCTAGAAAGAAATGCAAGGGTTTTCAATGGCAAATACAACTCAGTGGAGAATTTAAAGGATAGTGTTAAAGCATTCATTTACAACTGGTGTGTGGGTACAAACATTTTTGATGGCATCACCTTGAACATGGTTCTATCTAATTGCAATTTCCACATGATCATCTTTTGACTTATTATTTAGTTTCCAACAAATAAATTGTTTCCAACTAAACTCGTCAAGAATAATGATGAACATAGCTAAAGCAAAAAGCTTCCAACACATATTTCGAGTAATATATAACCGAGTTAAACTCAGCTCGAAATATCAAATGTTTATAATATAAAATTCCATATAGCTATACGACTTAGTCTCATTAGGAGATAGAATAGAATAAACTTCTGAGTGATAGATAAGTTTTAGTCTCCACATACTTTTTGTTGATGAAGTTTCTCCAAGCTCTCCTCAGTAGATCTTCGTCTTCAATCAATGAACGTCGTGAAGTCTAAGTCTCAATTAAACATTCTATCCTAATCCGAGACATAGCTATAAGTAGACCAAACATCAAGACTTATATTTTTGATCAACTAAACTTGACAAACAAGCTTCAGATAGCAACGCGTTGATGGTGGTTTTTAAACAAGGGGTAAAATCGTAAAACCCCATGACCTAGTGTTACCCGCAACACATTAACTAAGAGCATTTAACTTTCGGTGTAAATAATTAATAGGGTATTTTTTCAAAATACTGCATTAGGGTTTTCAATACGTAACCCTAATTCCAAAACCAAGCCGCATATTGCGCATCATTGGCAACAATGCCAAACCAAGCCGCACTCTGCGCACCATGGCAAGCAATGCCAAACCAAGCCGCATATCGCGCATCATTGGCAACAATGCCAAACCAAGCCGCACTCTGCGCACCATGGCAAAGAATGCCAAACCAAGCCGCACTCTGCGCATCATGGCAACCATGCCAAACCAAGCCGCACTCTGCGCACCATGGCAAAGAATGCCAAACCAAGCCGCACTCTGCGCACCATGGCAACCATGCCAAACCAAGCCGCACTCTGCGCACCATGGCAAGCAATGCCAAACCAAGCCGCACTCTGCGCATCATGGCAACCATGCCAAACCAAGCGCGCACTCGCGCACCATGGAAGCAATGCTAAACCAAGCCGCTCTGCACGCACCATGGCAAGAATGCCAAACCAGCCGCACTCGCGCACCATGGCAGCAATGCCAAACCAAGCCGCATACTACGCATCATTGGCAACAATGCCAAACCAAGCCGCATACTGCACACCATGGCAACAATGCCAAATCTCCAAGTCGCTATGCCATTGGCACACGCCAAATATAACGCCCTAGGCTTGCAAGACTTGCAACTAGGTCAACATGGCCGCACGTGCCATTGGCACATGCCAACACGTGCCGCAAGCCATATTCCAAGTCGCTATACCATTGGCACACTCCAAATGTAGCGCCCTAGGCTTGCAAGACTTGCAACTAGGTCAACATGGCCGCACATGCCATTGGCGCATGCCAATACGTGCCGCAAGCCATATTCCAAGTATTTATGCCATTGGCACACGCCAAATGTAGCGCCCTAGGCTTGCAAGACTTGCAACTAGGTCAACATGGCCGCACGTGCCATTGGCACATGCCAATACGTGCCGCAAGCCATATTCCAAGTCGCTATGCCATTGGCACACGCCAAATATAGCGCCCTAGGCTTGCAAGACTTGCAACTAGGTCAACATGGCCGCACATGCCATTGGCACATGCCAATACGTGCCGCAAGCCATATTCCAAGTCGCTATGCCATTGGCACACGCCAAATGTAGCGCCCTAGGCTTGCAAGACTTGCAACTAGGTCAACATGGCCGCACATGCCAATACGTGCCGCAAGCCATATTCCAAGTCGCTATGCCATTGGCACACGCCAAATGTAGCGCCCTAGGCTTGCAAGACTTGCAACTAGGTCAACATGGCCGCACATGCCATTGGCACATGCCAATACGTGCCGCAAGCCATATTCCAAGTCGCTATGCCATTGGCACACGCCAAATGTAGCGTCCTAGGCTTGCAAGACTTGCAACCAGGTCAACATGGCCGCACGTGCCATTGGCACATGCCAACACGTGCCGCAAGCCATATTCCAAGTCGCTATGCCATTGGCACACGCCAAATATAGCGCCCTAGGCTTGCAAGACTTGCAACTAGGTCAACATGGCCGCACATGCCATTGGCACATGCCAAAATGTGCCGCAAGCCATATTCCAAGTCGCTATGCCATTGGCACACGCCAAATATAGCGCCCTAGGCTTGCAAGACTTGCAACTAGGTCAACATGGCCGCACATGCCATTGGCACATGCCAATACGTGCCGCAAGCCATATTCCAAGTCGCTATGCCATTGGCACACGCAAAATATAGCGCCTTAGGATTGCAAGACTTGCAACTAGGTCAACATGGCCGTACGTGCCATTGGCACATGCCAAACACACACGCCGGTAGCCTAACTTGCAAACCGTGCAACCTACCACCAAGGCATTCCGCAAGACATGCCATTGGCACATGCCAAACACACACGCCGGTAGCCTAACTTGCAAACCATGCAACCTACCACCAAGGCATTCCGCACATGCCATTGGCACATGCCACACGCGCCAAGAGCAACACCACTTGCACTCAAGGCGCAACCAACGAGATATCAACACAAAACTAGGGGATGATTCTTTAGGGTTTTGGTTTGGCGGTCACAGCATGCACCGTACACTACGCTCACATTAAGAAAGCGTGAATAGGAATAAAGCGGTCAAATAAAAGAGGAAATAATGGTGAAAAACGTTTTCACCCATTAAACCATGCGGTTACCACCTCCTCCCATTATTTCACCCTTTACTCTCTTCCTTCATGAGGCCGTGGTACGTTTCAATCTCGACTTGTATAAATAGGTCTTACCTATTTCCACCGCACAACAAGTCTCGGTCGGGAGAAATATACTACACTTACACTCTCGTAAAGGCAACTTTGCAAGCTCTCCAAAAGCTTTCATCTCTTGCAAGCTTCCTAAGTTTTCACTTTCTCGATACAAGTCGAGATACTACTCTCATCAACACCTTTCTTTGCTTCCCCTCCCCAAATCAACCCTTCTCCTCCACTTTGTGACCGAAGCAAGTCCGGAACGGCCATTTCTTGGTTTAGGCGGACTTGTACGATTGATCTCTCGAATATATAAAGTGCTCACGTGCAACACATTTGTTTAGGGTTTGAACCAGTTTCTCACTCATCTACCGAATTTACCGAAATCGGCAGAAACGATTTTTACCCATAAACAGCAACGCTTGCGAGTTCGACCGAGCAGTGCTCTAATAAACTATATAATTTTTCTTAGGCTCTTATTCTTTTCAAGCCTCGGACATTCCAAAACAACATCTCATTGAGAAGAATTGGGGCTGAGAAGCTCCAAGACTTCTCCCACCTTTATTTTTAACTAAAACTCTAAGAGCTTGCTTTCTAGTAGTAATTAGGGATATACCAGATTTACCTTTCAGTGTATTATCAGCTTCCTTAACCTTATTCACTTTATTAGTTTATTTACTTGAGATTTAGTGATACTCTTCTCATTTTCAGGTAATTATGAACATTCTTCAGCTACATCAACCAAAGCTTGAAACTTACTTGCAGAAGCAAAAGCACCCAAATCCTCCATTTGATACCCAGGATTGCTCATTGATGATGGTTTGGACTGAACCTCTGAAGATATCTGAATTAGTTTCTCCACAGATGAATCAATTCTCCCAATAAAAGAAACTTCACCTTCTTCTAGAATTGGTTGAATAACAGCATTAACAACTTCATTATCACTTAAAAGTTTATCATGTATTTCAACTGGCTTCTCTTTAGGTGTAAAACATATATTAAATTTTTCAGCATTCAAATTATAAGCTTTTTTTGGTTTCTTAATATAAGCTCTCTTAGTTCCATCCTCCTCCTCTCTCTTTCTCCTGCATTAAGCCACAAAATGTTCTATTACTTTGAAATGATTACAAAAATTTGGAATTTTAGGAATCCTGATTGCCTGAGAAAAACCTCCATATTTAGATTCCACCCATACTTCAGTTGGAATAGCTTTTTCTAAATCAATTTCCATCAGTACACTTGCATAATAGCCAACCTCTTTCTTCAATGTAGTTTCATCTACCTTAACAGGACAACCAATGGCTCTACCAATTGACATAACAACTCCTTCATTCCAGTATTGAATACTCAATATAGACAAATTCAACCAGACAAAAGAAGAAGATGATTTTTGATTCTCCGGATTGAATTTTTTTCACAAACCTTAAGCTGCATAGCCTGATTCTCAACAATCCAAAAACCACTAAAAATATGTAACCGATCTAGTTCGTTATCTAGCTTAATAATAATAAAAAAAAACCTTTGCCAATTGGAATCAATTTACACACACCAGTAAGTTTCCATTGTTTCCTCAAAAGAGTTTCAGTAACTTCCATTTTCATCTTAACAAAATCTAATCTCCCCAATTAGGCAAAATTTCCATTCATCTAAACAAGCATCAATAACCACATCTTAATATCAACTGAAAAGTTGATTTATCCATTACTTCAAAATCTTCAGATTCCGACGGAGAGATTAATATTTCTGACGATTCAGACATCATTAAGAACTAAATTTGAAATAAACTCACCACCAATCATTAGAAATACTTCCTCAATGAAAAGTTCGAAAACAATTGAATGCAAATCATACAAATCAAAATGAAAATCTGGAAAAAAAAATCGACTGAGTCAGTCGCCCGACTCGCTGAGCTAGCTTCTCACCTGCCTCTCACGAATTTCAAAAAAAACATCATCTAATTTTAATCATCTAATTAAATAATTGAATAATTAATCTAATCAAATATATTAGAGTTAATTAAGCAAGGGTAGATTAGCCATTTGAAAATAAATGGTTAAAGGGTATTGTGTTTTACTTCTTAATGACCCGGAATTTGTCTCATTAGGTATACCCCAATTAATCTAGATATACCCCAATTTGGCCAGGTTTCTATTGTTAATGTTTCTATTTTACCTCTTTTATTTATCATGATTTTTTTTTCCTATTTAATTTCTATTTTTCTCTGAATTATTATTTATTCAATAACAAATCACTAACAAAACCCAACTGAAAATATTTGGGATAAAACAAAAAATTGTTGTGTAATTTTTTTTTTGATGGGTTAGTACAATGGTTAGTTGTGGCCCCTAAATACTACTAGCAATTACGAGGTTCAGGGTTCGAACCCTTACCTCCTTCGAGGGAGGGAGCATGAGAATCATCAAGCCACTTGACGGTGCTCTCAACTTGTCGGGAACTAGGTATTTATAATCTATTGTCTCGACAGAAATTGACTTTCCATCAATATAATTAAACTGCCAAATACAGATATGTCATAACGTCTTGTTTTTTGGTGGCCCTTCGCTTGGTTATAATCAAGTTATATAAAATGCATAACCATGGTGTTTGGATTTAGGGAAAGCACTATGTTGCACTTGCACCATTTTTCTTGGCAATAGCTAGCTACTAGCCAAGACATATCCAACCCAACAACCATCTCGTACGGCCCCGCTTATATGATAGCTATAGACGTGGTGTTCTGAACTTAGAATGTAGCCATATTTAGATGGTGTTCCGAATATAGAAATCGATGTAATCATATATGCGTGGTTTTCTGAACATAGAAATCGATGTAATCATATATACGTGTTGTTCTCAACTTTAGCTCCTCCTCACCATGAAACTACTGTTGATTCTTGTGCAAGTCTTTTTTGTGATTATTCTGTCTCAAAAAAGCAAAAAACAAGTTCGTGTGCGGAGCAGTTAGCTGTGAATATGTCATCATCTGTCATGTCCTCACTTAGAGTACTGGGCTCATGTAATGGGCTGCAAGAATTAATACATTGTAAAACTGATTTATTTCTGGGCTTGTATTCTTAATTTGTTGGACTTGTTTTGAATTAGAGTTAGGTTAGCTTAATTCCTAGAGATGTGAGTTAGATGGATGTAATCCTGACTTTTGAATTAAGTCAACCAGGATGGGGTGATTAAATACCCAATGATTGTGTAAGAAGATCTTAATGAATGAAAACCCTATTTTCCTTTGGAAGATAATCTAGGCTCTGATTTCAGAGATAGGTAGCTTGCTACCAAGTAATTCATTCACTTCTTGTACCGAGATCAGTACAATTGGTATCAGACTTCAATTCTGGGACCTCAATCATGACAGTGGGAGAGAAACTTAATGTTAGCAGTGTTCATACACTTGCTCAGGAAAATTCTGCTGCTATTCAAGAAATTCGAAATCAATTATAGCTTCTCACTACAAAATTAGTTGTTAGTCGTGCTGAATCAAATGATAAATTCGATCGCATCTATGAAGCCATTCAATCTCTTCAACCTCCTTCAACTGCAGAAACTGTTGAGACACCTATAGATCCAGCTTCATCTTCTGGCGCTAAAGTGGATCCCACAAAATGAGTTAAAGAAGCTCATGAGGTAATCAAATTTACTCCTAACAAGTTTTCTAGAACACCCAAAGTTGATTTCCACGTTTCGATGGAACTAATCCAAGGGGTTGGGTTCAAAAATGTGAGCGATATTTTGCTTTTCATAATTTTCCGATTCAGATAAAGTAGATATGGCTGCAATTCATTTTGATTCTAAAGTCGATCCATGGTTTTTAAATTATCAACAAGGTAAACTTGAGATGTCTTGGCCTACATTTGTTCATGATATGTGTCTTCGATTTGAGGATGTAGCAACTGATAATTATGTTGCGCAGTTTCAATAAGCTATCTCAGCTCACTACTGTTGAGGATTATTATGACAAATTTGAACATTACAAAGCTTATATGGTAGCCAATAACCCAACATTGCCGGAATCTTTCTATACTCTAAGTTTCATTAGTGGATTGAAGGACGAAATTCGTACTACAGTTCAAATGTTTAAGCCAGAGGATACTTCTAGAGCTTTTTACTTAGCAAGAATGCAACAAGCCTCACTTCTGAGTTCTTCTAAACCTATAACACACCCTTCTAGGCCATTCTTTCCATCACCCATTTCCATTCCTCCCAACCCATCTATATCTAAACCATATTTCTCTCCCACAAATACTTTTCAGAAACCATTTACTTCATATCAACCACCTTTCATTACTCACCCCCCTACACCTACTAAAACTGACCCACCTCTTCCACCTATAAAGAAACTTACCCCTCAACAAATGAAGATTCGCAGAGATAAAGGTCTCCGCTATAATTGTGATGAATTCTACAGAGTTGTCCACATTTGTAAGACTCAACAATTTTTCATGCTTGTTGCTAATGAGGAGGACTTAAGTGATCAAAGTGATGCTTCACCTGATGACAATATGACAGATTCTCCCTCTAGTTATGACACCACTAGGGAGATTTCGCTACACGCTTTAACAGGAAAATCTATTCACGACACTATTCGGATTTCAAGACATCTCCATCAGCAAGCTATCATGGTTTTAATCGACACAGGCAGTATGCATAGCTTCATCGATTCTCACCTGTATGACAAGCTTAATGTCCACATTTCACCTACATCTCCTATGCTTGTAACTGTTGCCAATGGAGATAGCACCATCAACAATATGTCGTAACTTTTACTGGGAAATGTAGGGTTAAAAATTTTCTACTGATTTATGCGCTCTTCCTCTCGGCGGCTGTGATATGGTACTTGGTGCAGATTGGTTGCGAAAACTCGTTGATGTGCTCTTTAACTTTTCTAAGCTCGCCATTTCTTTTATGCATCATGGCTGTCATATTACCTTACAAGGTAGCTCTTCTACGCCTTCACTTAGTCTTTTAAGTGCTACTTCCTTTAAGAAATTTATCACAAGTAAGGCACCTACCTTAATTGGACAGTTTTTTCATGTTCATGCTACACATATGCAACCTCTTCCTAGTGAGGTTTCTACCTTAATAGACTCCTTTTCGGATATCTTTTCAAAACCTACACAACTGCCACCCTCTCGTCCACTAGATCATAAGATTCCACTTAAGCCTAACTCCACACCTCCTTCTCAGATACCATACAAATGTCCTTTTATTCATAAAGCTGTTGTGGAGCAACTTGTACATGAAATGCTTTCTGCAGGGATTACTCAAAAGAGCCACAGCCCATTTGATGCTCCAATCCTTTTAGTGAAGAAGAAAGACGGAACATGTCGGTTATGTGTTGATTATCGCAAGCTCAATGACTTGACTGTGAAGGATAAATTTCCTATTCCCTTAATAGAGGAGTTGTTAGATGAGTTAAATGGAGCAGTTATCTTTACAAAGATTGATTAATTGTCAAGGTATCACCAGATTTTGATCTACCTACCAGACATTCCAAAAACTGCTTTTAGCACCCATCATGGACATTATGAGTTTCGTGTCATAACATTCGGCCTTACGAATGCATCGGCGACATTCCAGGCATTGATGAATGAAGTTTTTCAACCATTTCTTCGCAAGTTCGTCCTTGTCTTTTTCGACGACATTCTTGTATACAGTTCTTCCCTTGCAGATCATTTGAAACACCTTACTCTGGTTTTTTCATTGTTATGCCAACATTCCTTGTATGCCAAATTCTCTAAGTGCAGCTTTGCTCAGCCACAACTTCGAGTACTTAGGACATTTAATCACTGGAAATGGTGTAGCGGCAGATCCTGGTAAAGTTGAAGCTATGCTCAATTGGCCTCTACCACAGAATTTAAAGCAATTACATGGGTTCTTAGGACTGACTGGTTATTATCGCAAGTTCATCAAGGGGTATGGAAATATATGCAAACCACTTACAGAAATGTTAAAAAAAGATTCATTCTTCTGGACAGATGATGCACTTATACAACTTTCACTTCTATCAAGTCATCTATGACTCAAGCCCCAGTTTTGGCCTTGCCGGATTTCACCAAAACCTTCACACTGAAGACTAATACTTGCTCAAAGGGTGTGGGTGTTGTGCTTCTACAAGATAACAAACCAATAGCATTTTACAGCAGGCCATTGGGACCTAAGGCATTGGATTTATCCACATATGAAAAGGAATTTTTGGCCATTGTAATGGTTGTTCATAAGTGGAAGTATTACCTTAGTCACAGCCAGTTTGTCATTAACACAGATCACCAAAGCTTGAAATTTTTGATGGATCAGAGACTCTCCGCAGCTCTGCAGCGGAAATGGTTGGTTAAGCTAATGGGTTTCGACTATGTCATCAGGTATAAGAAAGGACAAGAAAATACAGTTGATGATGCACTTTCTCGAATTCCACATGCTTCTTGTTCTGCATTGTCTATTTCTCAACCCCAATGGACAACTGATGTTATCTCTAGCTGTACATCAGATGATGTGGCCCAAAAACTTATTCAGAAGCTACTTGTCTCTCCAGCTTTACCTAATTTTACATACCAACAGGGCATTTTGAGGTTCAAGCGAGACTATATATTGGCTCGAGGTAATGACATTCGTTCCTTTATTCTCGCATTCGGTCCATTCATCTGCAGTTGGTGGCCATTCTGGCATTGTAGGCACTTATAACAGAGCAAAGTCACACTTCTTTTGGCCTCGAATGAAACAAGACATCATCAAGTATGTATCCACTTGCGACATCTGTCAATGCAATAAAGGTGAAATTCTTTTCCTGGAGACTTCTGCAACCTCTTCCAATCCCTGACACAGCATGGAAAGACATCTCTTTGGATTTCCTCGAAGATTTGCCCACATCCTTTCGCAAGAATGTCATTTTAGTAGTGGTAGATCGCCTAACTAAGTGTAGCCATTTTATCCCACTTAGCCACCCCTCCACTGCTATCACAGTTGCTAAAGAATTTATCTCACACATATTTAAGCTGCATGGTCTGCCTAATACTATTGTCAGTGACAGAGACAAAATTTTTATAAGTCAGTTCTGGCAAGCATTATTTAAATCCTTAGGCACTGCCCTGAAATTGAGTTCAGCTTACCATCCTCAAACAGATGGTCAAACTGAAAGAAAAAATGCATGTGTAGAGCAATACTTACGTTGCATGACGGGGTCACAACCTAAGCATTGGGTTCAGTGGTTGGCATTAGCAGAGTTTTGGTTTAATACCAATTATCATACCAGTCTCAAAATGTCACCATTCCAGGCATTGTATGGTTATCAACCACCTCATTTAGTTTTTCCCATTCCTAGTCCTACTTCTGTGGCTACTGTTGAAGACTACTTGCAAGAGAGATGTTATGCTCCAAATACTCAAGAATGATTTGTCTAACGCTCAGATCAGAATGAAGTTCTTCGCAGACAAAAAGCGGTCAGACAGGGACTTTGCTGTTGGTGATATGGTATTTCTGAAACTTCAGCCCTATAGACAAACTTCAATTGCCATTATGAGGAACTTCAAGCTGTCTTCTAAGTATTTTGGGCCATTTGAGATCCTTCAGCGCATTAGTGTTGTTGCTTACAAGTTGAAACTGCCAGTGGGTTCTCGCATTCATCTCATATTTCATGTCTCACAGCTCAAGAGGAAAATTGTTCTTACTGCGGCAACCTTGCCACAACTGCCTCTTGTTGATCACAATGGACATATTGTCATTGAACCAGAAGCTATCTTACAACGCAGATTCACACTCCGTGGTGGCTTATCAGTACCTTAAGTTTTAATTCAGTGGTCTAATTCTACACCTGCGGATGAAACCTGGGAGGACTTAGCGCACATACAAGCTCAATTTCCTGATTTCATCCTTGAGGACAAGGATGCTTAAATGGGGGAGGCATTGTCATGTCCTCACTTAGAGTACTGGGCTCATGTAATGGGATGCAGGAATTAATACATTGTAAAACTGATTTATTTCTGGTCTTGTATTATTAATCTGTTGGACTTGTTTGGAATTAGACTTAGGTTAGCTTAATTCCTATAGATGTGAGTTAGATGGATGTAATCCTGACTGTTGAATTAAGTCAACCAGGATGGGGTGATTAAATACCCAATGATTGTGTAAGAAGATCTTAATGAATGAAAACCCTATTTTCCTTTGGAAGATAATCTAGGCTCTGATTTCAGAGAGAGGTAGCTTGCTACCAAGTAATTCATTCACTTCTTGTACCGAGATCAGTACAATTGGTATCAGACTTCATTACGGGACCTCAATCATGACAAAGTGGGAGAGAAAATTACAAGTAGCGTGTTCATACACTTGCTCGGAAAATCGTTGTTAATCAAGAAATTTGAAATCAATTCTGACTTCTCACTACAGAATTAGTTGTTAGTCGTGTTGAATCAAATGATAAATTCGATCGCATCTATGAAGCCATTCAATCTCTTCAACCTCCTTCAACTGCAGAAATTGTTGAGACACCTATAGATCCAGCTTCATTTTCTGGCTCTAAAGAGGATCCCACAAAATGAGTTAAATAAGCTCATGAGGTAATCAAATTTACTCCTAACAAGTTTTATAGAACACCCAAAGTTGATTTTCCACGTTTCGATGGAACTAATCCAAGGGGTTTGGTTCAAAAATGTGAGCGATATTTTGGTTTTCATAATTTTGCCGATTCAGATAAAGTAGATATGGCTGCAATTCATTTTGATTCTAAAGTCGATCCATGGTTTTTAAATTATCAACAAGGTAAACTTGAGATGTCTTGGACTACATTTGTTCATGATCTGTGTCTTCGATTTGAGGATGTAGCAACTGGTAATTATGTTGCGCAGTTTCAATAAGCTATCTCAGCTCACTACTGTTGAGGATTATTATGACAGATTTGAACATTACAAAGCTTATATGGTAGCCAATAACCCAACATTGTCGGAATCTTTCTATACTCTAAGTTTCATTAGTGGATTGAAGGACGAAATTCATACTACAGTTCAAATGTTTAAGCCAGAGGATACTTCTAGAGCTTTTTACTTAGCAAGAATGCAAAAGCCTCACTTCTGAGTTCTTCTAAACCTATAACACACCCTTCTAGGCCATTCTTTCCATCACCCATTTCCATTCCTCCCAACCCATCTATATCTAAACCATATTTCTCTCCCACAAATACTTTTCAGAAACCATCTACTTCATATCGACCACCTTTCATTACTCACCCCCTACACCTACTAAAACTGACCCACCTCTTCCACCTATAAAGAAACTTACCCCTCAACAAATGAAGATTCGCAGAGATAAAGGTCTCCGCTATAATTGTGATGAATTCTATAGAGTTGGCCACATTTGTAAGACTCAGCAGTTTTCATGCTTGTTGCTAATGAGGAGGTCTTAAGTGATCAAAGTGATGCTTCACCTGATGACAATATGACAGATAGCTGAAATCCAAGTGATGCAGTTTTTCAAAAAAGCAAAAAACAAGTTAGTGTGCGGAACAGTTTGCTGTGAATATGTCATCATCTGTCATGTCCTCACTTAGAGTACTGGGCTCATGTAATGGGTTGCAGGAATTAATACATTGTAAAACTGATTTATTTCTGGGCTTGTATTCTTAATCTGTTGGACTTGTTTTGAATTAGAGTTAGGTTAGCTTAATTCCTAGAGATGTGAGTTAGATGGATGTAATCCTGTCTGTTGAATTAAGTCAACCAGGATGGGGTGATTAAATACCCAATGATTGTGTAAGAAGATCTTAATGAATGAAAACCCTATTTTCCTTTGGAAGATAATCTAGGCTCTGATTTCAGAGAGAGGTAGCTTGCTACCAAGTAATTCATTCACTTCTTGTACTAAGATCAGTAGATCATCATCAAGCATTATCGAGCATCATGTTGATTTACCAACATCAAGCATTATCGAGCATCGTGTTGATTTACCAACAGAGGTACTTTAAGAGATCTTCTCTCGTCTTCCATCATTAAAACCGGTGTATAAATTCCGATGTCTATCATGGTTATGGAAATATCTTTTATCTGGTTCATCTTTCATGAACAAGACATACAACCGTATTACTAGTATCCCATGGATCTTTATGTATGATCCCTAAAACCTAATACTCCCCCTCTATCTAAATCATAATCACAAATTCATAACCCATCATGATGGTTTATCCTTTAAATTCCTTTTCGATACACATCCATTCAGAAATACAAAGAAAATATGTCTCTTAGATTCATGCAGTAATGGTTTAGTACTTTATTCAAAACATATAATTCAGAAAATAAGAATTCCTTCATTCCGTGCACCTCGTATCAACATTCAATCTAGGTACTTCTACATATGCAATCCCCTGACCAAACAATGGGTTTCCCTTCCTCAACGACCAGATAATATTTCTGGAGAATATGACTACTGGTACGCTAAATTGATATGTGAATCCTCAGAGGTGTCACTGAGCCATTCTGCATGTAATTACAAGGTGGTGTATATATATAATTCGCAAGGGTCGGATAATAACGTCTTCTTACAAATCTTTTCTTCTGACACGGTAAAATGGAAAAACGTCTCGCGTTCCAAGGCCTAGGGAAAAATGCTATCATCTGTTTGAAATGGCTATCCATCATGGTGTCTTGTATTTGGCCGACGATATGAAAGGGATCCGCACAGTCACACCTTCTAGTAGAGGTGAGTTTGAAATAGCTAAATTTTTTGGGGAATCAGAAGGGTGCATCTCCTATGGTTATATCGTCCTCCATCATCGAAAACGTTATAAATCTTTTCTCAGTGTATGGCTGCTTGAGGATGACTATACTAATAGAGGAGGATTAAACTGGCAAAAGGTGCATAGTAGTATTGAATTGAAGGGTTACACAACATCCCGCAAAATAGAGGCCATGTATATTAATCCGGTGGATCGAAATGTTATCATCATTGAGGACCAGGGTTGCTGCCTTGCCTACAACATTAGAACTTTAACACATGAAGTTCTGCATGGTTGTCCTATTCCATCTCCTATCAGAAAGAAAAATTTATCACCATTTTTTATCACACCCAAGCCAACTGTGATTCCTTCCTTTAAGAGAATTCATTAAAAACAAACTATGCACTTTGTAATTTATTTAACAGTGTAAAACTCTACTATTTCAAGATAAAAAGTTATTATTACTTTTTCAATTGACTAAAAATAAACAAAATTTAATATAGTCTGTAAATGGAGGTATAAAGTTGAATACCGTGTATCGTATACCCATTTTTTCATCTCTAGTATGCTAAATCTAAAAGGTGTTAAAAGACCAAAGTTACATGGTCGCACTTCAAAACACCATTTCAAGGATTTTGTCCACAGGTATAAAGTTGGCTATATCTCACATACATGGTCGCCAAGATTTGTAACGGATATAGCCTATTGTAAAAAGGCCGTTATTAATAATTGTGATAACGTTTGTAACGTTTTTTTCTGTGACATTGGCCAGCTACAGCCACATATAAAAACCGTTACAATAATTAATAGCCACGACTGACCTAATTGTATGATTGCGACACGTGTCATATTTGCAACAATTTATTTAACGGTTTTAACTGTTACTCCATATTTACACAATTAACCGAATGACGCGTGTCATCTTTTGCCACGAATGCAGTTACATTTATAATTGTTACCAAATATTTTGCAACGAATACTTTTAGGACACGTGTCATTTTTAAACTTCTATTCTTAAATCGATGACACGTGAGTTTTTTCTTTGTTACACTTGTGTTACATTTAAAATTGTGACAATACTTTAAATTACAGTTAAAAAATAATGGACACCCCAGATCACTTTCATGCACCCGGGCTTCAAGTTTACAGGCCTGCAATACAAGTCATTATCATAGACATGCACTTTCAGTTTACAGGCCTGAAATACAACCACAATCTCAATTTGCAAACTATCCACGTGCATTCATTATTACACAATCTCAATTTGCAAACTATCCAGATTCTACCATCCATACATTCCTTACGGAAACACATACAAAGGAATACTTCTATTCATTATGAAATCTACCGAAAAAAACATCTTATTCAAGTACTCTCGGACAAAAAAAAAAATCTTCTCCAGCTGCTTAGTTGGTACAATAATATAGGTTACAGACATGAAAAATGTATCTATCTACTTAAGCAGCTGGATGCTTAACTCCAAAGCTCGAACACCTAAGATTTGGAGTAGAAATACCTGAAGAGCACAACCGAGATCAAGAACAGTAACACCTAGTTTTCTCTTTAGCTGCACCAGTATCAGCATTGGTATCTAGTACTCCTGATCTGTCCAACAATAAAAATTGAGCATAAATATTAGTTAATGACGCAAACAACAGAATTCTGAAATACTACTGGTGAAATTGACAGGATTAACTCCTGAAGCTTCAGTCATGGCTTTAAAAATAGACGGAACATTTTTTTTTTTTTTCAACAGCAAAAATAATTTGATTAGAAAAGCTTACAGGGAGTAAGCAGGAAAAAACCAGAGGATACAAACAGACCACCAGAAAGAGAACAGATCACAGCAAAAAAAATAAGACCCTCTTCCCCATCTCAAGAGAGGATTAAGTTACAAAAAATTGTCCCCAATTAGAATCAATCATTCCTAAAGAAACGCCATTCAATTCCACCTTGTTTTTACACCAAAAGAAAGCTTGGGCTTTCACTTTTTTGATCACTTGTTGTGCATCAAAGTTCACTCCATTGGAGAAGAGGTCGTTTCAAGAATTTCATATTGTCCAAGTAATCGCCGCTGGAAGCAATTGCCATAAAACCATTCCTGCCGAAGGAAGATGTTTTACCCTCCACCCTTTGATAATTAGATCTATGCAGTTAGGCATAACCCAATCCGTTTGAACAAAATATCTAAAATAAATCCATATTGGGTACACCGTTGGGCAATGAAACAACAGATGAGAGGCCGATTCCCCCGTTTTGAGACAAAGCAAACAACCGTTAACCATCTGCATTCCTTTTTTACGAAGAGTGTCCATTGTCGCCATTTTTTTATGATACAGTTGCCATAAGAAAAATCCCACCTGTAGTTGCAGGAAATCCCACACTACACCCCTCATAATATTTCATAGATCTAAATCTATTTCATAATCAAAATAAAGATTAAAATGCTAAAATTATAAAATGGACACAAGGATTTTTTACGTGGTTCGATCAATGTGATCTACATCCACGGTTCTTCACTATGATTGTTGAGGTTACATTAGTATTACATTTACAATCTCCATTAATGGATATTTTGTAGAGCTCTAGATCTAATTTTAGGGGAAGAAGATGATAAAGAAAAATAAATCTCTCTTTAAAATATCTCTCTCTCTCTCTTCCCAAAATTATTCCCCCTTTCTCTCTCCTGCTCTCTTCTTTATATAGTGTTTACATAGTGGATGACAGCTCATGTACAACTAATATTTCCCTTAATTTCGGATTTATCTTGCGACATTTCACAGGAGTATAAATGTTAAGTCTCGAACACTCTAGTTTTCGCAAGATCTTCACACTTTCTTCATGTTTCTATCACCACTATCTATTGCGTCATCAGTCTGCGACACTCGCAAAGTGTCATTGGTGAGGATTTCGCAAGTATGTCCTTGCTGCGATATTCTGCTCCTACACCACCTTATGTGGCCAGGATCTCGACCAGATACTCAGATTTGGTAACTCCATTTCATGTTCCTTCTCAAACAAAGGGTACGCTGATCTAACCGAAAAAAAAAAACCGTTATTGTCTATCGACCAAACTATAGAATCTATGTTAGTGCCAGTCACCTCATTTTAAACAAGTGAAAGTAAAATGGTTACCTCATCAATCTGATGTTGATAGAGTCTTCTCGATAAGCCAAGGTTCCATATACCTCGGTAGCAATCATTTCGCACATTGGTTCACTGTCCAATTTTTGATGTGGATATGGAATATATGCTTGGAAACATAACACCGAAAGGTTGCTCACCTTTCCAAGTATCTTCCCGTAACCTTATAGATGTTCCATCGCCCACTACCGACTTGGAGCCAAGTTTGAAGGAATTGAGTTGAGAGTAAATACCTTTCCACACCCCGCATTTGTTAGGAGTTTTAGGCTTTTTGGTTTCCCTATCGAACAGGTGTAGATCCATACTTGCAAAGAATAGCTTTACGCCACAGGGCATTCTTTTCCTTATTGAAGTGCCACCACCATTTGTAAATTAAAGCTTTGTTCATGCTTTTCACGGATTTTATTCCCAGCCCTCCTTTTTTAAGCTGGGTGCAACATTGTTTCCAGCACACGTAGTGGATTCCTTTTTTCGATTCCGAAGAGTCCCATAAAAAGTTGTGTATCACTCTCTCTAAGGAATTAATTACCTTTTGAGGAGCTACAAAAAGTGACAACATATAAATCGGGATACTTGCTAAGACACTCTTTATTAGAGTTAATTTACCAGCTTTGCTAAGACTAGAGCGCTTCCAAGAAGGCAATCTGGATTTACATTTCTCAATAATCAGATCCCATTGTTGCGCCAAAGAAGAAGTATCTCCTAAAGGCTGACCCAAGTAGCTAGAAGGAAGATTATCCGCTTTACAACCCAAAGATATCCGCCATTGTATCCAAATTGACAAAGATTAGCCACTCCAAAAATACCGCATTTAGCAAAGTTAATCCGAAGACCCGACACCATTTCAAAGCCAAGAAGGTAATACCCGAGATAATTCATTTGTTACGTAGAATCATCCAAGAAAACTAAAGTGTCATCTCGCATATTGAGGTGGCTAATTTTGAGACCATTCTCGATCCATTGCGAACCCTCCTAAATGCCCAAGTTCGTGACCATTACGGAACATGATATTTAGTGCTTCAAACAATTAAGAACAAAAAGGAGAAAGGGGATCACCTTGAGTTAGTCCTTTTCCGTAATGAACTTTGTATGAGCGAAACCATTGATAAGGACTGAAATCGGAGTATTAGTAATGCAACCTTGAATCCACTTCCTCCAAAGAGAACCAAACCCCATCTTCTCTAAAACTTCATCCACAAAATCCCAAGAGACATGATCAAAAGCTTTTTTGAAATCAATTTTGCATACCACCCCTGGCTTTCCAGATTTAATTCTCGAATCGAGACATTCATTTGCAATCAATGCACAATCCAAAATTTGTCTTCCTTTCAAAACGGAAACTTGCTGATGAGAAATCAAGGAGGGCAAAATCACTTTTAATCTCTCGGCTAGTACTTTCGAGATCATTTTGTAAACACTATTGATCAACCCGATGGGACGAAAGTCTTTTACTTCTTCTACCACTTCTTTCTTAGGAATAAGAGAAAGAAACGTGTTCTTTAATCTCCAATTAAGAGTTCCCCATTTATTGAAGTCTCTAACAACCTTCATTATGTCTTTTCCCATGAAATGCCAGCATTTCAAAATGATTGTAACCTGAAAACCGTCAGGACCAGGAGTTTAAATAGACGGGACATATGTTTTCTGTAAATGAAACAGAACACACGAAAATCGTTCCAAATAACTTTAAAACATATAGCAAGAAGAAACATATCTTCATTCATTGAAGTATATCTGACATAAAATTACACAAACAGAATTATCAAGAGATCAAAGACAGAGATAAGACTTCCTTCTTTTTAGTATGATATGTTCATGAGCTAGTAATTAATTGTTACTCGATCCTCCATAATTCACTTCTTGTTATCCTCTTTATCTACTGTGGATATGTCTATCAGCGAGGACTTTTATGTACAAATGTTGTAGATATGTTCTTCAATAACAAGTACTTCCTGATGCGAGAGATACCCTACATATCATCAAATAGTCGTTAGAGTCAATAACAACACTAAGGATTAACAACATACAAGCTCATACATCATTAGGATTCGGGAAAAATAAAATAAAAACAAATAAACAAGGACAATAAAATCTTACCATGCATGATGACACCTAGCAGCTTCTTGACGAACTACCCTCATTGGATCATCAAAAGCACTTCTAATTGCTTTCATTACCTGAACAAAATTTTAGTGAGAAAATCCTGGTTTTGGTATAGTATCGGCACGGTATTCAACCTTATACCCTGCCGACTATATTTTAGTCGGCACGATATTCATCCTTATACCTTGCCGGCTATAGGTTAGTCGGCAGGTTATGAAATTAATACCTTGCCGACTAATCATGCATTTGTAACATCTTTCGTATGTCAAAAATCCTATAGTCGATGAGTATTTTTTATCGACCTTGCCAACTATAAGGTAGCCGGGCAAGGTAAGAAATCAATAAGATGCCGACTAGTGAAGCATTTACAACAGGTCTCCCATGTGTGTCAAAAATAATAAAGTCGGCATCTTCTTCATTCACCGACCTTTCCGGCCCATAAGTTTTCGGCATGTTCTTCATCCGCAGACCTTTGCCGAGATATAATCGGCATGTTCTTCATCCGTCGACCACGGCGACTTTTCATACTTTTTAACCGAAAGTGTTGATTTCTTCGATCTAATTTTGAGTATGATTTCATACAATGACTTTGCAATCCCCTTTTTAGAAGTGTTTGGGTAGTGTGCTTTCATTTCCGTTGCAAAACATTTTCTCAAAATATTTTTTTCCTCAAAAATCTTCCCAAATAAGTTCAATCAAAAACAAAATTTCATTTCATAAGTTTTAATCTACTCAATTAATCAATCTAAACTCAATTAATTAAGCTAATCAGATTTTTTTAGTGTTAATTAAACAAGGGTATATTAGCCATTTAGAAAATATATGGTTAAGGGGTGGCCTCTTTTACTTCAAAATGACCCTATTTTATCTTATTGGTATACCCCAATTAATCTGGGTATATCCTAATCAAGCCAGGTTTCTTTTAGTCGAATCGAGTCATTTGAGAAAAGATCTGTGAGTTATCAAGACTCATTTATTATTTGGAACTACACAAACACGTAAACAAATATCAAATGCGTACATAAAAACCATAAAAAGAACACACATCACATGCATGAACCCTCTTTCCCCACCTCACATTACAACGAACAACTACTTTTTTCCGAGCAGTTCACATCACTTAGAAGGAAAACGATTTGATTCATGAATTCCGAATCATAGTAGTGCGTTAAATAGTAGGGACACTATGAAGCACAACAGTTTCGACCGTAAGACCGGGTCCGAAACCGAAGAGAACACCCCAATCCAATCCATCTCCGGTAGTGGATTTTCCTTCTTCAATGGACTTCTTTCTCATCTCGTCGAGGATGAAAAGGACACAAGCGCTTGACATGTTACCGTACTCGCTCAACACATGACGGGTTGCTCGGAGTTTCTCTTCTTGTAATCCTAGTTTAGCTTCAACTTGGTCAAGAATTGCTGGACCACCAGGGTGAGCAATCCAGAACAAAGAGTTCCAGTCAGTGATACCAATTGGTTTAAAAGCCTCATCTAAACTCTTCTCGATGTTCTTAGAGATCAAGCCGGGAACATCTTTCAACAAGTGAAAAGTCAGGCCAACTTCACGTAAATGTCCATCGATTGCTCCATGTGAATCGGGGAGTATAGTCTGAGCTGCAGAAACGATTTGGAAAAGTGGACGTTCCACTGAAAGATCAGGGTCAGCTCCGATGATCATTGCACCTGCACCATCACCAAAAAGAGCTTGTCCGACCAGGGAGTCTAAATGAGTATCAGCTGGACCACGGAAAGTAACTGCTGTAATTTCTGAACAGACAACAAGTACACGTGCACCAGCGTTATTCTCAGCCAAGTCTTTGGCAAGACGCAAGACAGTCCCACCAGCGAAACAGCCTTGTTGGTACATCATCAACCGTTTAACCGAAGGACGGAGACCCAACAGTTTACTGAGCTGGTAATCAGCACCAGGCATGTCAACACCAGAAGTAGTGCAAACGACTAAATGAGTGATCTTTGATTTTGGTTGACCCCATTCTTTGATAGCTTTTGATGCAGCTTCTTTTCCTAGTCGGGGTACCTCAACAACAACTATGTCTTGACGTGCGTCGAGCGATGGAGCCATGTATTCACACATGTTTGGGTTTTCATTCAGAATTTCTTCCGTGATGTGCATATAACGCTTTCTAATCTGTGACTTCTCGCCTGCATGCATAGATACGAGAATTAAACAAAAAAAAGTTATATGTCTTGGATATATTGCATGCCAGATCTCCAAAATAATCAAAATAAGATGACAAACACAGAGAAAGAAAAGAACATACACATTCGCTTAAATTTCTCTTTGAGATCAGTCATATGTTCACTCTTGGTGATTTTGAAGTAGTAGTCAGGGTAATCAGCTTGTAAGACACAGTTGGCTGGAGTTGCAGTCCCTATAGCCAAAACATTAGCTGGACCCTCGGCTCTTTGAGCATTACGGATTTCCTCAACAGTCACCATTTTTGATAATATGTATATAAATTAGTTGAAAAACAAACAAGACTGCGTAGTTGAATTCTAAACTGTTTGTGATGATCAAATAAATATCTTAAAACTAAGAATAAGAAAATTTGGTGGATGATGAAATAAGAGAAGGTGGACGATTTTTATATGGGTGCCGGGGACGAGACGAGTAAGTACGAAGAAGTATTGGTAGGTTGAATTGCCGGGTAGATGAGCAACCACGTGGATTTGAGGTACGTAGTTAAACTAGAGGCAGGCAAGATAATGGTTGGTTTGGGGGTATTGTAGTCATTAAAACTTATGAAACCAAACCTACATCCTAGTGAGATTCTCTATCAATATGCATCTAAGATTTTTTTTTATTCTTTATATTTATAGCCAATAAAATCTAAGGAAATTAATTAGAAACTCTTTTGATAAATGAAGTTGGTTAGAAACTCTTTTAATTAATTGCCCACTTAGATGCCTTCTGAAACCGTCGTAAAACTGCCGAAATATAAATGCCAAGACTAATGGTATTGGAATAATGTTGGGAAGATACGATTTGAAAACCAAACAAAATGAAAACAGCAAAAATAAACAAAAATAAAATAATACTCCGGTCAATTCTCTTATCTTAGATTAAGAAAGTTATGTTGAATTTATCATTTTTCATATTTTTACCCTATGTCTTATTACTAACACAATTTTTCATGGATAATAAATAAAGATATTTGTGAAAAAATTCATTTTGAAAATAAAACTCCGCCTAGTGGGAATTTAAATTTAAATTGTACTTGTATAATGGGTAAGGAGGGAGTAATAAAAGACAATTACGTTCTCTTCAAGAAAAATAATACTTTCACTTTAGAAAAATGATACTTTCACTTTTTCGTCTTTGACTAACAAGATATATAAAAATATCACTTTTTTTCCCAACGTTTTGTTTCTTTTTTCTATCGGTTGGTATGTTGGGTATAGTAGGGGATGCATCCTGCAAACAATCCCTCAAAGCCCAAAACCTTGTTCCACTGGGCTGAAGGTGCAATAGGTGACAACAATACTCTCAAAAATAGAACGGTTTTTTGGGACCACCTTTTTTCGGGGACCATTGTTTTTTAGGTAAGACATTAGAAGAATTTAGTCACCCCTTATCTAAATATTTATATTAATACCAAAACTACCCTCCGATTATATTTGGTTAATGATTAGTTAGTGTTAATATTAGTTAGTGTGATTATTG
>JAJJWW010003635.1:0-114316 GCA_023531295.1 Papaver armeniacum
TTTGCTATTTTTCTTGTAAATTGTGTATTTTACTTTGTTTTGAGTTTTGTAGCTACTTTGGAGTCACACGGAGGAAAAGAAGAAGAAATTACTCTATTTGAGCCAAAAGGGCAAAATTGTCATTTCGGTGGGTGAACACTATTTGGAGCCCAGTCAAGGTTAAGGGGCAACTCTTTTGGGAGGAGTACTAGTAGCAGCCCAATCAAGGTTAAGAAATTTGGACACTTTAGGCTAGCCCTTATCGAAGTGACCACTATTATAGGCACCCATGCGGGGTGGCTCTTATGTTGGGCGTTTTGATCCCAAGTCATTACACGAACCCTAAATCAAGAGTAATCTTTACTCTCAATCATTTCCACACCAAACCGAGAGTTAAACAGCTGACCATGGATGCATGTTGTGAATCGAGTGTTGGTGATGAGTGCAGTTGAATCGAAGATGGTGGAATTGATGGTAACTGGGTTAGGGTTTGGTGCGAAACAACTCAAATGGAGGGTTTGGTTGTGTTCGACGAGGAGGCGAGATGATGGAATTTGAAATCGGAAAAGAGGAGGAGATGGAGTGTGGTCGAGTTGAAAATTGTTTAAGCTCGGAGATGTGAGATCTCGGATCATTTATTGAGAAGCAGGAGTTGATCTGCATTGTTGGTGGTGAGAAGAAGGAAGTGAATTGGAGTTGCCTTTGAGAAGATCGGTTTCGATCTCGCATGGCCCGATAGAGCAAGTCTGAGTGAATCGGTGAGAGGAGATCGAGGGCGAAGAAGCTCGGGGAGAAGATGAAATCGAGAGATGGGTTCAAGATGAAGAATGGTTTGAGATCGAATCTGTGATGGGTTTCTTTGGAAATGGGTTTAGCTAAGAACCTAATTCAAGGGTTACGGCGAGATTGAGGGTATTGCAGTCTTTGTTGGTGGCGGTCAACGAACTTGATGAACCAAAGGAGATGGGTGTTGTTTCGGTGGTGCTCGGCTCATGGTGAGAGAAGTTGATGGCGTTTTGGGGTTCGTCTGGAGGCAATGTTTCTTTGTTGAAGGTCGAGAAGATGGGTGAAATGAGTTTTGGGCATGTCCGAGAAGAGCAGATATGGGTATGGTGGCGATTGAAGGCAACGAAATGAGGCAGTAAAGCTTTTAGATGTATGCCTAGGAATTGTGCAGGAATTGAAAACAAATCGGCCTGAAATTGGCCTGAGGATGCCCAGAAAACAAACGGAACTCTGTCGGATTTTATACCCGACTGAGTTAACTCAATACCGGCCGATCCGCCGATTCAACCCAACCCAGTTAGACTATTCAGCCGAGTTATTGACTGACTGGAGAGCTGACTCGGTGTCTGACTTCTTTACTCCCTTGACCCGCTGACTAACGGTTGACCCGTTTGACCGTTATCTCTAACGGTGGGTGGCGGAATATTAGTCGAATATTCCACGAAGGAGAAAATTCTCGGGTGACCGCGGCGACTATTCCGGTAGGATTCCGGCCATAATACCGGTTTTCAGCGAGCCAAAAATTCTTAATTTTCTATGGATTTCTCTCATGGGTGTGAAGACTTGGACTAGGAATTGGATGGAGAATTTGGTTCAAATTTGGAAAGAGAAGATGGAAGAGTTGAGAAAGGCTTGGTTTTGGAAATTGAATTGCTAAAGGAAAAGGATTCTAATCCTTGGAAGATTTGGAGAATATTGAAGCCTATAAATAGAGAAGTTTTCTACATCTTTTACACACCTCTCTACACACACAACACTTGTGTTTTTGCTTGCTTTTCTAAGATTCTTCTTCTTAATTATTTGTGTGAACTTGAAAATTCTCCTTTTAATAATTACTTGTGTGAATTTCAAAACCATGAGTAGCTAATTTTCTTATTGATTGAGGATGAATTCCTAGTTCTTAACATGATTTGAGTTTTGTTTCAATTCTATCTTGAGGTTTTTCACATAATTATCGCTTATTTTTACTAATAGGAATGTGTAGTCATTCATGATTGATTGATAGATTGTTTGGAGTGCACGCTAAATTGATTTGTTAATTTGATCTAAAGCTAGTGAAAGTTAGGAGATAAGTAATCGTTTCTTGACTCTTTACATAAGTAGCAAACACGAGACCTTGCGGAGGGATTCCGTTGAGCAATTGTGTGTGAAAACAACGTTAGCAAGTAAACCTTGATCTAAGAGTTTAACTACTAATATCAACCTAATAAGTTCATAAATCTTAATGCGTTTATTTAAATTACATCTTGAGTGATCTACTTCTAGGTGGTTTGGTAAATAGAATCCAGGTATCGAGAACTTGGTGTCCGGTGATACAAAGGGATTTAAGGGTTTAGCACCGATCTATTGCTCTACCTACGGTTGGTGATAATTTGTGACTAATAACAAGTAGAAAAGAACATAACTTTAATCATTGTTTTGCAACGAAGAAGGATTCCTTGATCTATTCTCTCTTATTGATTTCAACTTTAACTTTTGATTGCTTTGTTTACTTTCTTTTGCTTTATACATCCCCCCTTTTTTGTGACAATTTTGACAACTAGAATCTCTTGCTCCTCGTGGGAACGAACTTGACTACACTATATTACTTGTTAATTAGGTGGAAATATCTTGATTAATTTGTTGTGGTTACGACACGCATCAGCTAGCTTCTTGCAAATACATTCACACTTATGTTGCAACTCCAGCAAGGCAACTCAAGTTGTGGACTGTGAATATAAAACATTCATGAGTTTGATGACCTTCCTCTCGCCCTATTACCATGAAGTTTGGAGACAATTGCTTTCCCAAATATGTACCAACCATGGCCATAGGACACACTAAAGTAGAAATCATCGAATCTTTACTTAATAACAAAGTCAAATGTCATAAGGTTACCTGTGTATAATCTAATTATCATACGCACTCACATGGTGAGAAAAATAGGGAACCATTTTCGCACCTCCGTAGGGGTCGCAAGCACGCATAATATGAAAATGTGCTAGAGTGGAGTTTTACTTGTCTACACAAGTATATGTCACAAACTCTTACACTCTACAAATCTTGGTTGAGTCTCAACTCTTGCGCCTAATCCGAAATTTCTAACTACTCGCTTTCAACAAGTGTCGTGAAAGAGATTTCTCATTTGGCTTTCTCTAAGGTATGATGAACAACATGTATATTCATCATCGATATTCATTATATAGATCCTATCTTGGTATTGCCAAGGCGATGCATCATCTCATCTTTGATCGCTCTCTTTAGCGCCAAAGGTGACTACCTATGTGAGTAAGCCAGTCCATACCTGGTGACATATCAATCAAGTTTTGACATAATTCATTCTCTATACACCAATGTCAGCGTGTATATCCATGCCCATAAGTAAATAATTAATCATAACAATGATCCATTATCAAATTGTATTGATTATTAACAAATATTCATAAAACATATGCATCTACGATCATCATGTCTTAGGGGAAAAAAAACGAAAAATATAGAGACATCCATTACCACCTACGTAAACCTAACGCCTAGCATGAGACAAGAATGTATCTCTTGGTATAGGTTTAATAAGGATCAACTACCATCAATTCTGTAGGCATGTACTCCAAAACTATTTCTTTCTTCGTAAGAGCATCTCTAATAAAGCAACACCTCCTATCAATGTGCTTAGTCTTTCCATGGTATTTTGGGTATTTTGCATAAGCAATCATTGATGCGACATCAGTGTGAATTTTCACCGCATCGATAGCGTGAGTGACAAATTCATAACTCTCAAAGAAACTCCTTAACCAACTAGATTCTTGTCTTTGCTGACTTGACAAGCTACAAACTCAGATTCCATTGTAGACATAACGACAATTGACTGTTTCTTACTACTCCATGTGATGGCCCCGCCATTTAGCAAGAAAGCATACCCTGATGTGCATTTTTTCTCTGCTATTTTTCAATCCGATTAACATCACAATAAACCGAGACGTAGATATGAACCCTTGTAGCATATAGCATGAGATCGCTCGTCCCTTTGAGATACCTTAGTATCCTCTTGACTTCTTGCCGAGTTCTCAAAACTAGGATTCACGGTATCGACTAACTAATCCAATAGCATAGCATATATCAGGTCTAGTACACATCATAACATACATCAGACTCCCAATTACGTTGGAATAGGGTACCCACTATCTCCTGTCTTTCTCTTCAGTGGTATTAGGGAACATCTCAAGGCTAAGTTCTGACCTTTAACAACTGGAGTGTCTATGGGCTTGCAATCTTGCATCTAAAATCGCTCAAGAACCCTTTTAATGTATGTCTCTGTGACATACCCAAAAGTCTCTTTAAAAGATCTCTAAGGATCTTAATCCTAGCACATAGCTTGCTTCTCCCATGTCCTTCATCTCAAAAGTTGAGGACAACCACTCTTTTGTGGCGACAACAATTTCCATGTTACTTCCATCTATAAGGATAGGAAACCTTTATCGGACCGTTTAACGTACACACAATGGTCTTCCTCTATCATCGTAAACCCATTGGAAACAATGGCTCGATAAAATTTAAATACCATTGTCTAGATGATTGTTTTAGGCCATAAATAGATTTTTGGAGCTTACTGACTTTACACTCTTGACCTTTAATCACAAAGCCCTCTGGTTGCTCCATGTAAATTTTCTCATCTAGTTCCCCATTGAGAAATGCAGTCTTAACATCCATTTGATGAAGTTCCAAATCCATATGGGCGACAATATCTAGCATAAGGTGTATCGAGGCGATTCTCACCATAGGGGAGAAAGTTTCCTCGTAGTCAACACCCTCATGTTGGGTGTAGCCTTTCGCCACAAGGCGATCTCTATGCCTTTCATTTAAACCATCCGCACCGCACTTGACTTTGAAAACCCATTTGCTTCCAATAGCCTTGCGCCCTTCTGGGATATCAACGTATTACCAAACACCATTAATCCTCATTAATTGTATCTCTTCTTCTGTGCAATATTCTATTTTTTTCCTTTTAGGAAATGACATGGCCTCTTTGAAATTCTTAGGCTCTGCGTCATCATGTGAACAAACCATGAAACTTCCCCCCTCAATATGAATACGACGACGATGGACTTTTCCACGTTCACTTCTCCGAGATTGGGGATCCTGATTTGATGGTGTCAATCCATTATCAGGTGGAACACTCCCACTTTCCCTAGGAGAACGAGAAATTTCTTCGCTATTCTCAACTAGACGAATTGGTGCATCTTCCATTGACTCTTCCACCTCAAAGAGGCTAAGATCTCCCCCCTACTTCGTTCATTCTAGGAAAATCCTGTTCTAGGAAATCTGCATCACATGACTCACTCTTAGTTACATTTCCATCAGGGTGCTCACCGATGAACACATGGCCTTTTGACTGATCAGAATATGTGATAAAGATACACTTTTTCGCTCGAGGGCCCAGCTTCCCATACCGATGAGAACTGTTGTGTACATAAGCAGCTGAACCCCATGGTCGCAAATTATCCAATTCAGGTTTTCTGCCGGTCCACAAATCATATGGGGTGGAAGGCACTGACTTCGAAGGCACACGATTAAGGACATAGGCAGCACACAGTAACACATCTCTCCAAAAAGAAATAAGAAGATGAGCTTGCACCATCATTAACATAACCATGTCTAACAAAGTAAGATTCCTTATCTCTGCTAGACCATTTTGTTGCGGAGTACCAGGAATAGTCAATTGTCTCGGGATCCCTTTTTCCTCACAATACCCTTTAAATAGGTCATATGGATATTCACGGCCACGGACAGTTCTTAGAGCCTTAATGCTCCCATTTAGTTAATTTTCCACTTAGTATACATAGCGTCTAAAGCAAGCCAATGCTTCTGACTTGTGGGATATCAAGTAAATATGACCATATCGCGTTAAGTCATCTATGAAAGTGATGAAATAAGAGGCTTCATGTGACGGCTCGGGAAATTACGCCTGGCGCGCCTGAGCATACAGACGCGCATGGCCAACTTCTTTTCATTGTCTTCTCCAAATTTCCAGCAGTGTACAGACGCACATGGCCAACTTCTTGAGATGATATCTCACTCATACAAGCTCCGATTCAAGCACATAATATGTCAAATGAAAGGTCTCAGAGAGAACTATCTATATACATTTATTTTAATTAACATGGATCGACATATATACATAAAAAAAAAAAAATCATCGAGCCACTGCTCATAAACATGATACAAAACTAGAGTTTTTCTATATCTCTCAAACCACACGTTCAAACGATACAAAACTTTCCAAGATATCATTTTAATCAATAATGAACATACCCTTTTAAATATTTCAAAACAAAAATACCCTTATCAAGATTCGAAATATTTGTACATCCATTAATGGTTTTTAACCAAAACAAGAACCATAATCATGATACTATCATGTTATCAGCAACTTCAAGCACACAAAGTATGTTGTTTCAAGAATGAAAACGCATCAAACCAATATCTCTAGATACCAGTATCAGAGATTATACGATTAAAGCGGAAGAGGGTACCGGTTTATACCTCGAACTTGAACTTCGATAAGCAAGAACAAGGAGCATCAACAGCAACGTTTCACCACGACGATCAACAGGTACTTCAATCTCCAAAGATGAGCACGAACTTGATTAACAGGCTAAGAACTTGAAGCTTTTTCTCCTGATGGTAACTCTCTTTAAGGTTAGAGTTACCACTTTTCTAATGGTAAAACTTTTGTGTGATATCGGTGGGAATCACTTACTCTTCTACACACATGCAAGAGATGCTTATATAGAGTCCAAACCCTAAAGGAATATGGAACCCTACCGTACTTACCACATACATATGGGCGAACATATTCGGATCCAACCCGATTATCTAACAATTTGAGTTGGAGAACGGTATGATTCAGACATGGATTTTCAGCAGAGAAAAAGAAGTAAAGTAGGGCAGGAAGAAAGCCCTAATATGTTAGATTTCTTATGGGTGCATTGTACACTTAATGGACGCCAGTAACGTACAATTAAGTTTTTGGTGTAAACCAAGTGTAAGTTATTAGTTAGCTGTAAATACTCACATAAGTGTTGTATACCCATGTTTACGCTAACGGTGTTATAAACGACCAGTTAAATACATGGTGTAAACAAAGTGTAATTCATGTTTTAATGTTTCGACCAATAGAGCCCCGCCACTTGTCGTCACCAAGCTTACTCTATGTCAAAGCTTTTATCTAATTTAATTTGAGGGGGAGGGGTGCGACGTGGGAGCTAAAACGACTTAGCATTTTAAAGAAGGGTAGATGGCAGATCCTGCATCCTGAGAAAATTGTTGTCAGGATCGCAATTATTGATTCACAAATCTAGTGGTCGTGGTTGGCTGAGGTGTAGCTCCAGACATATTATATGACATCCAACGCCGTCTCTAACATTTTACAGGCTCAGGACGGGCATTCAAAAAGAGTTTTTTTCTATGCACATTGGAAAAAACAAAATTATAAATGATGAAATGACAATTGATTGAACGAGTTGCCATAAAAAAATTATTACTTTAAAATTTAATAACAATTAAAACAATAACTAAAATTTAAATTCAAAGATACCTATCTAAATTTTGGATTCTTGATGTAGAAGATTGTTGTGGTATCCTGAATAAAATTGCTAGTTCATGAATTCTTCTTTTGGGTAACAATACGATAAAACTTTAATCTTGGACCAGCCCGTGAACTCAGGTTGTTGGGGTTTGCGTACGGGGTATGTGTACCTCTAGTCGTTCACAAAATCAGGCCCTTGGGGTACGCGTACAAGGAGGGTATGTGTATCTCTCCTCATTCACGAACTCAGAACTTTAGGGTACGCGTACTGGGTATGCGTACCTACCCTGTTCCGAAACTCAGATATCTGGGGGTACTCGTAGTGAGTATGCATACCTACCATGTGTCCAATATTTGAGTAGTTCTGAGAACTCTCTTTAAACAATTCAAAATATTCTCAATTGTCATAGATATAAATATCGTTGCTTGGGAAATTTCCCAATGATCAACTTGAAACCAAAATAGTTCATGAACAATAAATTGTTTTTCATTTAGATTGTTAAGGATTTATGAAAATCCATTGCTTGAATCATATTCCGAGAGATTATCAAGACAAGCTTGACTCGAAATTTCTTCTTTGCAATATTAAATCTACAAAAATCATACGACGTAGTCTCATAAGATAGAATGGTAAATGCCATGAGTAAATAGGATGGTTTACTCTTCACATACCTCTTGTTGATGAAGTTCTCGCAAATGCCTTTGTTTGTTCTTCAGTCTTCAATCTTCGAGGGTTATTCTGTAATGTCTAATACTCAACCATACTTTAATTCTACTCCGAGACTTGACTTTAGTAGACTATCAAGATATAGTTATGTGCATTTAACATTGACAACAAGCTTGGGATAGCAAAACTTGCGAGTTCAACCGAGCAAATTGCTTTAACAATCTCTCATTTGTCAATTTTAGTGACAATTATCAGTACATATGGATCATAATAAAATAAATCTTTCAGCTCAAAATCCGTCATGCTTGATTTCTTGAATCTTCAACATCTGCTTGAATTTTTCGTTCTTCAAGTTCTTCTATGATTCTGCATATGATTGTTCGAGCACCTTTGTTGTTGAAGATTCGTACCAATAACAACTTATGAAATACTCATCCAGAGATTTCTTAGAATGACAAAATCAATACACCATGGCGACTTTTTTCTTCTTCTAAAAAGTAATAAAAAATCAAATAAAATTCAATATAAAAAGGTAAAAATAATAATTGATACGTGTCGCAAACTTAGGATAAGGGTAACGAGGTAACTCCATCACTTTTAGACACCCCTTATCACACCATCATGGTCGGGAATAAAATCCAGTCCCAAATCAGTCTGCCTATATACCCCAATTTGGGGAGTATTTGCATAGTGTATCTGGATTCAAGGTTTTACCACCAGTGCACCACCGTCCCCTCAACTTCATGGTCCATTTAAGGTACATACGTGGTGGTTGTCTTCAGACTCAACCTCTCATTTGCTAGATTACATCACAAGATGAATCGACTTGTTCGAGATTGGGTAAGCTTGGACCTCTAAGCACTAGGCTCGAGATTGGGTAAGTTTGGACCTCTTAGCACTAGGCTTGAGGAGCAGGACTATAAGGTCTGATTCTGAAGCCCAATAATTTTGGGACTAAATGGTAAGCCGTCGGATTTTCTTATTTTATGTGCACAGAATCAAAACATATTAAGCTGAACTAGTTAGCAGTTTATCCATTAACATATTGGTCTATCATTTTACTTTTATCATCTCGGAATTTGCTCAGTTAACTTCAGACCTTTAATTACACTGTACATGTTGTGTATGAAATACACTGATCATCCCCTGCCAAAACATAACCATTGAAATGGTACTGATGTCTTCAAAAAAAAAATTGATGAAATTGCAAATGCTATATATGCTTGGGTTTATAGTAGGCACATCAAATATTAGTAATCAAATTCTATTCATTACGGGGTTATATTTCCAATCGCTTCAGGGAATAGATTCTCAGGCTGGTGCTGTCTCTAACCACTACATTTATATCAATGTCACCATTGCCATTCCAATGTTTGAGCCTTTCATAACTTCTGTATAACCATATCAAAAATGACGTTCCAACGGCGTTACCACTTACTTGGATCAGTATCTGCTAGGGGAACTTAACAATTGGAAAGTGCCACATAACAAGTGTGCGATAGCACTTAATTTCATGCATAATCGAAGGAAAACTTCAAAACATGCATGCCTTCTAAGGTGCCGCCAAGATGGAGTTGGACTAATTGTCTAGAACAAGAAACCAGAGATCCTCAATGAAATTAAAACACTAGCGTGGACAGGTCTGCACCTAAAATAGAATGCTAACTAGGAGGTACAACGTACAAGTCACTCTAGAAAGGAATATGATGACACAAATTCAAGCAGGCACCAAGGAGTAAAACAAAACAGCACCAAGGAATGACATAGCTCATCACTCCATCCGTCTTCTCACCTGCACAAGAAACAAATGACCACTTTGTAGAATTTCAGACAGTTACACGACGGACAGATTTTAGAGATATTGTTCGCTCATACCAGCTAATCTTCTCTCTAAGGTTTTCTCTATGGTTTTTATAAAAATTATTGTAGAAGAACTAAGAGGTAGCCGGGTAGGTCGAGGGCCATATTGTGGAATATAAGACTATAACTCAGGATAACTGTCAGATCATAACATCATTTTCCTAAAAAAGAAACCGATATACGGGCATCACGTATTCTTAATTTAGGCTATATGCCTCGCTAACATGATTGTACGTTCAAGCTCACACTGTAGTGTCGAGCATCATGATTACATGCCAATTTCTATTAAAACCACAAACACAAATTTAAACAAAAAACCAAGTACTTTTGCTATGCTGTGGCATTCCTTTATAAATATGATATGAAACTGAAGGTCTCATTCCACCACATGTTTTATGGTGTAAAAAAAGGCATGGTCTGGTATCGTATATGCCTGTTTCTAGCAATGATTTATCATCGTAGGACGAATAAGATGTGATTATAGTCTTCATTGACATGCACCAGCATAACTGTGCATTAAACATTTTAAGATTTTCTCATGGAGACGGAAGTACGTATAGAATAAGCTACCTAACATGGAAACTAGTGTGTAGTACCGTAGACGTAGTACCAAATAAATGATATAATAACATGCTAAATATCTGAGCAGCTATTTGCAAAATTTCAATTCAGACAGTGTGCCAGAACTCACAGAAATATGTCAAGTAATGTCGGAAGTATGTCCTACATGAGTTCTAAGTTCTAACGCTCAGCATCTTGACACAATATGAAGTTTCCACAAATTTTTACTATACTTACTAGACGGAAAACCTACTGAGATGGCCACACGAAAGAAAGCACCAGGTCTGTTTTGGGTATCAGAAATTCAAATACCATTATCAATCCAATTCACTTGTCAAGAATGTACTTACTTAAACCGAGTGTCTTAGCAGTTGATTGATTTCTTCCACCAGCTTTGAAAGGTGATTTGCCAAGTACTGGAGGACATACATATAAACAAACAGACAACAAAAGTATGATTGTAACGACAACCTACCGTTGTATGATTATAATGCAAAGAAGTAACCAAATGCAATTTCAGTTTATATGCCAGATTTGCACCTACCGCTGTATCCTACACATATCTCACTGCATTGTTTTGCTAATCTTATGGAGTTCTTCGCCTTTTCATCTGCACCATGGTAAAGCAAGAGATAAATGACGATTGAGTAGAATTTCAAGATACGGATATTATTGCACTCACACAAGAGAAGAGATAGATTTTAAAAATATTGTTTGTTCCTACCCAAGACAGCAAGCTTCTTCACAAGGTTTTCCCCCTCTTTGACAAGTTTTTCAATCTGTTGAAGTTGCTCAATGGACTGACAAGTCTGAATTAATTGCCTAGCAGGTACAAGCAATTCGTTAAATGTCTTCCGCTCCCGAATAATCTGGGATGCAGTTTCATTGGCTGTATTAAAATTTGAAAATGAAGAAGAATTAGCAATTTAGCTAGAACGAAATTCTCAGATAATTGATAAGGGAAAAAGAAAAAGGAAAGTCGAACTTACCAAAATGAAGAAGACGAAGTGAATGCATTTTGTAAAATGATGGACTGTGAATGAGATTCTTCCATGATTTGCTCACCAATGCAATATCTGAAACTGATTCGGTCGGCAAAAGACAGAAAATGTGCAACGAAATCTCCACCGGGAGAACGTGGAAATACTCCATTACTGCAACTGCAAGCGGATTTACATGACAGTACAATAATGAAAGAGTAGAATTAGGGAATGAATGTGGTAAATCATTTTTTTCCCAAATTATAATCAACCAAGATTCAACCAATAAGAAAGAGACTAAACTAGAAATTAATAAGAATCTCACCTTTGATGTCAGAAGGTTGAGATAGTAGTGTAACTTTCAAACCAAAAGCTTCTTCTTCTTCTTCAATTTACAATCTAATTAAAATTCGGAGGAAATTCATATCAGAAGAAGTAAAATCAGTATCATTAATCCCCAAAATCAGGTTCAAAACTCACATAATTAAAAATCGAAAACCCTAGAAAGGAAATAGACTTACTTACATTGAAGCTCTAGTCGAGAGGCGGAGACGAACAAGTAGAAGAAGAAGTAAAACAGTAGGTAAGAAATTCAAAAGAAAAGAGAATCCAAAATGAAACTAACGAAGAAGATGAGAGAAAACGGACGGAGAGGGTTTTCTATTCTTTGTTTTTCTGGCGGGCGAATGGAAGTTGGTTTGGCATTTAAAGACCGGACTGACAAATTATTAATAGCGTAGTCATATGTGGCGTTTAGCATTTTACTGGCCGGCGGAAAATATGACACCGGAAAAAAAAATTGTGTACTTTTCGTCTACACAAAATTGGTTAAAAAGACCAAATTCAACAATTCCCGGGTGAAAAACGCTTACAAAATTTGATACTGTCCAAATGGACGAGAATGTAAAAATAGCCAGGATGTAAACAATTTCATCATACTCATTTTTAAATATCTTTCTTATTTTTAATTTACATCAGGATACATCCAGTTTCATCCTCGCTCTTTTTTAAGTTTAAGACAGGATGAATCCAGTTTCATTCTTGCTATTTTTTTGGTGTCCATTTCACTCATACTAATTTTTACTTGTCCATTAGAACCATGTTTTAAAAATATTTGGACAAATGACCCATTTTCCGTTTCATCTAATAGTGTCATTAACAAAAGTTGTAATCATTTGATCAATTCAATCGCAATTAAATTTGGGTAAATATTTCATTTGTCGTGTATTTTTTTTGTAGGTGCAATCACAGCCCACCTTATATAATAATTTGTCGTGATCCTGTTAGAGAATAAGTGCTCGAACAGCCCACCTTATCATGTAAAAACTTGATACTTATTTTGATCCAGTAATAAAAGCGAAAATCCTAATTATTATTCCAAGAAGACAATAACAAGATAAAATCAGATGGCAACATCATCCCTCAGGAACCTTCTCGGCAAAAAATGTTTATAGCTTTCTCGTACACCAAGATCAAGAGAGCAATACATTAATCACCTTTCTCTGGCAAAAAAATATGGAAAATCCAAGTAATTCCAAGGATCAAACTATTCATCTAGAAATTAGCCCAAAAAACTCTTCCAACTAATTCAAGACTCGGAGTGCATAGTGCAGAACTAAACATAGAGTGCCCAATGTGTAATTCCCAAGAGCAAGAATCGGAAAAACACCGCTTTCGCTTTTGTCCCTTCGCAAGAGCTATTTGGTTTGATCTTTCTCTAGAAGCGGTGAACACTAGAATTACTTTGGATTCATTGAAAATTGGATAAAAGAATGGATCACGGACCAAGATTTCATTCAACTATAGGATAAAATAGCTACTATATCCTGGTTCATTTGGAAGCATAGATGTTCGGTAGCTTTTGAGAAAATAACCCAAACCCGATTCACCTCATGGAGCAAACCAAAAAAATTCTGAACCAGAATACACAGAAAAGGATCCAAAAATCAATGAAGATAAAAGGAAGAAATATCCCCAAAGAGAAATGGTCTGACCTATCTTCGGATTGGATAATATTTATTGATACGGCTTTTAAAAAAGAGGATTCGACCATGGGATACGCTTTATTACTTTATTTTGCGGACAACGAAACATTTATGTATATTGAAGCTGGTTCGGAGTGGGCTTCCTCAGCCTTTCATGCAGTATCAAAAGCTTTGCTAAAGGCATCGGCTTAGTTAAGTGAAAATATATTATCCACTGTCTCAATAATTACGGACTGCAAAACTATGGCGAAGACGATCAACAAGTCTTGCAAAGATTCTCCTTGGAGCGCGGATAACACCATACAAGAAGTGAACTCAATACTGGAAAAACTTCCGTAAGCCCAGGTAAAGTATATAAACAAGAAATATAATTATGTGGCGGACTACATTGCAAAAAAAAGCTCGAGTAAAGCATATTCGGCACAATTTCTCCCACATTCAGCACAGGGTTCTAAAATCTAGTGTTATTTCTAATGTTTTTGATAAAAAATAGCTCATAAATATTTTTTATTATATTTATAATTAATATAAATCCTTTTACATAAAAAAAATAATGTAAAATCACTGGTTGTGATGTCACTAGATAAAAAGTGCTTGAACAGCGTATACAAAATTTCTGAATTCTACCATCCATCGCATCCCTGCATGACAACCTTCCTTCCCTTTTGCGTGACATCATCATTTCCAAAGTCCACCTTTTCTAGTGAGCCTTCAAGCTAATATGAGGATGCAAGGGAAAATATCTCTACTTCGTCCATTGACTGCATCTCCAGCTCACCAGATAAAGAAATATCTCTAGAATGTCTCCCCAGTTCGATTAACTTTCACAACAATTGAAAAATTGTTAGTACCAGGGCTTCCAGCATCCTTAGGCAGTGGATAAAACAATTCTTACGAAACGCCCAGAAGAAAAGATGGAACCAGAGAAGGGGAAAGCTTTACTGATTTTAATATAGAAGGGGATCATAAACATCTTTTTGATTTTTTGGGATTCAGGCTAACATTTTTTGTCAAAGTCATGGTATTTAATTTGGAAGAAGCAAGGCAGGTGGTCAACTCTTGTTTACATTTTCTAGGTTTTGCTCCAAGAATAGCAAATGACATAGCAGATACTCTAGCAAAAAAAAAAATAGTTGCATTCTAATTTGGGATGTTACGCAGTCACCAGTATTCTCCTACTACAACCTTATCAGCATCAAATCTTCCAGTGTTAGAATTCGTGGAAAGTTGTCAACTTATTTGGTAATTTAAAATTTCCTACTCAAAATATGATTACTAATTGAAAGATTAATAGGAGTGCCGGAACCGAGTATCTCTATTCAAAATAGGAACATTATTTTAGAAGGACTGGGAGGTGGCCAGGTAGGTCGAGGGCCCTAGCATGAAATATTGTAACAACTACCCATGAAAACAACATGACAATCTTTTAAATAAAAATGATAAGGAATCCTCCCGGAGGATTTGCAAGAAAAAAACTGGAACCTTGAGAATACTTTTAGTATACAATAACAAAGAATTTTTTTACGGTATTATCGTAATATGATTACATATTTACATGCCAATTTCAATGAATTTGAAATATAAGCTCAAATTATAGAAAGACAAAACTACACATACAATTTAAAGTAAAACATTATGTAATTTTGCAATGCTGCATCATTCTGTTATAACAAGGAGCTAGTGATACAATATTCCAAAATATGATATGAAACAGAAGGATACCTCATTCCATCACATGTTTATGGTGTCACAAATGAATGGTCTAGTGACATAATATTCGAATTTGGTAGCAACTATCGCACTAAACGTTTTCAGAATTTCTCATGGAGACGGGAGTAGAATGTAATACCGTATAAATGACATAATAATATGCAATAGTGAACTAAATAAAATGAAAAGGAGAGGGTACAAAGTACACCACCAATTTTTCGTTTGGCAACCTCTATGGAAAAAAACCAATAGAAATGCAAGTAGATCTAATTAAAGATCCTTGAACAATATGTATATATATATTTTTATTTCTCTTCCAGAATAAATATGTCTAGACAAAAAAGTCTATGAACCTGATTGTGTAAGACGAGAGTATCCCAATACACCACAATATTTTATTTATCAACCTATAAGTCCTCTACCGAACGTGATCGTCTATAGACAGAGTCGATAAAATACGACGATTCGGTTCACACTTCGTGTGATTGTCTATGGATACGAGATCGAGACAATACAACAATAATATAACTTGTGTGATTGACTATGGATACAAGATCGAGACAATACTACAACAAAGTGTGTTACTTGATAATAGGTTCGATAATAACCAAACTCTATAGGATCACTATCAAGTATAACGGAGTTAACGTACTTAGTGTAATTTACTTTTAATTATAATAATTATAATTGCGGAATAGAAATATAAATGACACAATAAGATTTTGTTAACGAGGAAACCACAATTGCAGAAAAATTCCGGGATCTAGTCCAGTTTTGAATACTCTCAGAATTAAGTCGCTATACAAAATCAAATAATAACTTCGTATAGTTGAGACCAAGCAGACTACCCATAGCTACTTAGTTCATCGGTATCCCCGCGCCTTCGACTTCTAGAGTCATGCACGTGAATAGCAAGTCCTTTGGTCGTATTTCAAACAACAAAGGAAGAATTTGTTTGGTAGCCACTCTAATCAATCTTGCTAAAAGATTTAGATGAGTTGATTGACAAAGTCTCTTCCGTTTAATCTAATAAACTCCTTTATCTGGTTAGATCAATCTAACTTTAACTACCAAAATAGTCAAGTATAAATTCGCACTCAATCAATATAGATCTCAAATAGAAATATAGAGAATACCGATATCACGCAACTAATCAATCGAATAAATCGATTCTAGTTGGATCTCAGCCGATCAAGGTTTGTTCACACCATTCACAAGATACGAAAACTAATAAGAAATATTCTTCGTCTTCAAATCTTCTTTTGTCTTCAATAACCTGCAAAACACCACTCGAATCTCTTGAGATCAATCACGGACAGAATGGAGTCTGTTAACAATGGATTATCACAAGATATCTTTATATCTAACAACAGTTCTAAAGATCATGTCGATAATCTGATCTAGTTTGAGTGAATCTTATATCAGAAGAGAATATTCTCAAGCATAAACAAACTAGGTGCAATCAAAGTTTCAACAACCGTTAGTCAATCAAATCAATTGAAAACTAATAACACTGCAATTATCTAGTTTCCCACCAACGGTACTTGATAGGTGTTTTAAAATACCTAATTTTATATCTAGTATTTATGCTTTCTTTGCGAGTTTTCTTGTAAATTATGTATCTTATGTTTGCTTTTGAGTGTTTAGGTACTCTGGAGTCGCACGGAGGAAAAGAAGCGGAAATCAGGGGTGCTGTTCTGTTGAGTCAAAAAGGCGTAATTGTCATTTCACGCTCAAGCTTTACTGGGAGCACACCGGAAGATAAAGGGGTGCTGTTCTGTTGCTAATGGGTTGCCATTTGGTGGGTGCAAATATCTCAATCTGTACGGACAGACCTAAATTAAGGTCGAGTTGTTTCTCAGACAACTTCATTTTCTCTCGTCCCTCATTAAACCATCTTATCTGAGTTGGAGGCACTGCTACTGTGAAATTGAGAAAGGAATTGTAGGAGATAATGGTTCAGAGATCTCAGGTGAAGAATCATGGTAGAATTTTAGGTTGCTGCTGCCATTGGATAGTGACAACCAATTGAGAATATGATTCTACTAATTGAGAGAATGGGTTTGTGGTGTAGGTGAAGGAATTCAGAGCTAATTCAAGGTGATACGATGACTTTCATGGGTTTAGAGAGATGGGTTATGTTTGAATTAAGCATCAACAGGGCTGGTTTTGTTTGGATTGATTTTGAAAAGAGACAAAAGATGATTGCTGTTGTAAATGGAATCTGAGGAGAAATTAGGGTTTGAGAATGGAAGAATTTGAGTACCAAAATGAAGAAATCATGGTAAGAACTAAGATGGGTTTTTGCGATTTATTGATCTTTGGTGATTATCATGGGTATGAGATGTTTGTTGGCTTAGGGTTTATGTTGCTGGCAAGCAAGTGATGGTCTCTCGGTGGAGATTAAGGTGAGCAAGATCTTGAGATGGGTGTTGCCCACTTGAAGATTCAATGAGTTATAGATGGTGAAATTGGTGGATATCTGTGTGAAGATTGAGGTGGTTTCGATCTCGTTGGAGCTACATGATGAATTCGAGTCTATTGCGGGTGGAAAATGCTTGTTCTCGGTAGAGTGGCGAGAAGTAAATCGAGATGGATGAATACGGTGGCTCAGTAGTGGTTGTAAGAGCATATTAGTGTTGTGTGTTCGGTGGTAATGGAATTGCGGGTGCCGGCGGAGTGCGGCTGATAAGCACTTGGAGCTGGCGAAGTGTGAGTATGGTGATTTCGGAGAAGTTGTGTGTGTTTGGCTGCGAATGATGGCGAGAATGATAATGGAGTTGTTGTTGGTTTGCGGATGCAAAAGATGTTCAAGATGGACTGTGGGTTGCTATGAAGTGCAGGTGGTAAAAAAGGCTTGCAGCTGAACTGGTGCAGGACTGGAGTGTTGTGATGGTCTTGGTATGGCAAGAGTGTGATGTAGGTGGTAATGATAAGTTGCAGGTCTGGATTGTAGATTGGAACTAGTCTTGAAGGCAATGAACAAAGCTATATTATTGTGGTTGTGCTTTGGCGATTTTGCATTGAGATTGGAGCTGAATTACGGACTGCATTTCTGAGATTTACGGTGGGATGATTGTTGTAGACTCGAATCGGTTTGGTTTGGAGGTAATGCAAGTTGTTGAGTGAACTTCAGTTGTAGAACATGTCTTTGTTATGGGTTTATGTGGTTGAAGATTTCAGGCAGAGAAAGGAAGGAGAGGTGGCATGAATTGGTAATGGATTGAGTTAGTGAATGAATGGGTCAGTGCAGGGAAAGAGAGTTGCGTGTGTCCGTTGGCTGTGACCTGAGAAGAATTGAAGCACTGGTGGTGATTCTATTGAACGCAGAAAAAGAGTTGTTGTTGTGCAATTGCGAGTTGAATCGATGATGTTGTCGATATTAGTGTGGCTTGGATCCGAAATGGGTTTGGTGCTTTGGTTTTGAAGCTGAGTTGTGTTGAATTGCAGTTGGAGCTAGTGATTGCAGCTCAGATGGTTCTGATTGATTCTGGTGGGAAAGTGCTGGTGCATGAGAAATTACAGCTGACGCAATGAATGCAAGGAAGGTTTCGCTGCTAATGAAATGATGGTTCCAGTTAATGCAGGAGGTATGACTGAGATGGAGAAGATGGAATTCTATGGATGTAACGTATGTTTAAGCTAAAAGAGGCGAAGAAGGTGGTTTAGTATTGCTGCAACTTGCAGGATGAAGTAGGGCCATCATGGCTGGCAGTGAAGCAGTGAAGCTGGTGTAGCACAACATAAAGCATTGTGCAAGATCGCAAATGGCCTAGGCCAAGGTGACTCGAGTCGACTTGTTCCTACTGGACACGACTCGGATTCCGTTAGTGACCGTTAGTCATCCGTCAGTTTTAACGGTTGACTGTTAGTTTGACCCCGGCTATCTGAGTTGTTTCCCGGTCACCTGAGGCAATTTTCCGGTGACTATTCCGGCCGATTTCCGGCCACAATACCAATTTTCCGGCAACCTCTTTTGGGACATATTTTCACATGGGTATTCTTCACATATGGGCTTGGTGGACCACTTGGACTTTGGGCTTTGAAGACCTAATTTTAGAAAGATGAAAAGCTATAAAAGGGAAAGTTTTCTACAACTTTGGGGATCATCACATATATTTTTCTTGGAACTTTGGAGAACCGGTTTTGTTTACGCTTCTAGGGTTTGCTTTTGTTCATCTTCTTATTTTCAATTAATATTTTTATGATGAACTCCATAGATATGAGTAGCTAAACAATTATTATTGGTTATGGGATAAAGTTGATTTCTCAATATTTTATATGATTCAATGAATTAGTTTTGTCTCAATAGTTTATTGTTTGTGATTCACAATTAATAGTGTTATATGATTTGATAGTTTGTTTGGTTAAGTCCGGAATCAATCCGATTTACATTCATCTCTAGAGCTATATTAGGGTTTTCAATACGAAAAAGTTGTTTATCACGATTCTAAGTAGCATAATTGTGGGTAGTGCTTGTAGTGATATATCCTACTAGTCACAAGTGAATCATAACTAGTTAAAACGATTAGTGATTTTACACATTCGTTTGCATTGATTAGTCTTATTCCATAGAACTTATTGCTTTTAGGGAGTTAAATCTAATTGTGCTTTTACACTTTAGGTTGCTTTCTAGGAAGAATTCACATATGCATCTTTTAATGTGGTTGTGATGAAAACAGGGAATTAGCGGGATAGACTTGCGATCAAGGTATCCTAGGACTTATAGTAAATGATAGATTAAAATACCAATTCTAATCATTGATGAAAATACATGTTTGTGAATGATACTATCCTGTGACCAATATCTTCTCCTTATTGATTATTCCAATTATTTGCTTTGCTCTATTTTATTTTATTACTTTGTTAAAACAACAAAAATCCCCCCTTGGTTACCTTAGAAACTGAAAATCGCATAACAACAATTGCCTCTCTGTGGATACGAACTCTTCCTTACCTTGTACTTCATTCATATTTAGTGAGTAAGAAAGTGAAATTATTTTTGACGCTACGACGGCGATCAAATTTTGGCGCCGTTTCTTGGGAGGCATACGGCTTGTTATTAAGTTTTTGGTTTCTTTTTATAATTTCGCTTTTATCTTTGCTTTTCGGTTCTTGTCTTGTTTCTCACTTGTTTTGCGAGAATTTTTTCGGAGTACCTAATCCCTGGCTTCTAAAGATTGGAATTATCCAAGGTGCGGGATATCTACTCGAAGAGGCACAATACTCCAACCAAGTCAAGACACAACAAAAAGTCAAGAGTTAGAAGCGGAAAAAGAGTTACAAATAGAAGGAGAACAAGAGGTTCCATTCGTAGATGAACCACAAGTTGAAGAAGAAGAAGCAATGGGTGATGCAAATCGTTCACTCAAGGAGTTAGCTTCTCATAGGCTTGATACACAACAGGGGTGTATTCAAACAAACTCTACTTTTGAGATCAAGCCGGGGTTGCTTAGAGAATTACCAAAGTTCCATGGCATGGTGAATGAAGACCCAAACAAACATCTTATGGACTTCCACACCATTGTCACGGCTATGCTTCCAGCGGATGTTGAGGCGGATGGTGCAATGTTGAAAGTTTTCCGTTTCTCTTTGATGGATAGTGCTAAGGATTGGTTGTACTATTTACCTCCCGGAAGTGTCACAACATGGAATGGGCTGAAGAAACTCTTTTTAGAGAGATATTTTCCTGCATCAAAGGCTACTTAAATTCGCAAGGAGATTTGTGGGATGAAGCAAAATGTAGGAGAATCCTTATATGAATGTTGGGAACGATACAAGAGATTGGTGGCAAGATGCCCTCACCACCAATTCAGTGACGCTATGATCATCCAATACTTCTATGAAGGACTCCAATCAAGTGATAGGAACCTTATTGACGCTGCGGGTGGTGGTGCACTAGTTAGCAAGACGGTGGCACAAGCTAGAGAGTTGATTGAAAACATGGCAGCGAACTCACAACAATTCTTGAGTCGTGGTTCGGATGTGCTTCTAAGAAGAGTGAATGAAGTGAGCGAGGTTGAGGAACTTCGTCCAACAAATGGGTAACATGTCAAGCAATGATGCAACAAGTTGCACTAGCGGTTATCTTGATGAGTGCCAAATAGTGCATATTTATACACCTTTTATTGGCATTTTACTCATCTTTTGCGCTTATAAATGAGATATTATCCCATATTACGTATTTTCTTTGTTTTCAAGAATAAATATTTGTATTAATTAATTTTGTGTTTTTAGGTAATAAATAAAGCTCTGAGAATCTGAGGGAGCAAAAGAGCAAAGAATTGGAGTCGAGCATCTATGGAGTAGATGGCCAAAGCACATGTGAATCAGTTGCAACCCAACAAGGAAGACATGGGCTAGAGCAACCCGTGACCCGGATCCGAGCCCGTCTCTTCTGAGACGTTGAGATTTCTTTCTCCCTCATCCAACGCTCGCTCGACCTGTCCCCATCGTCCGTTCTTTGCGTCCGACCAAAAAACACCAAAACCGCTTACCTTTCTCGGCCGTGGATCTCCATCGCCTTCATCCTACGCTCATTGAAGCTTCCGCATCGACTTTTGCTGCGCCTGCTTCACAGCAAATTCTCCAAGCCTATACCCCTATTCGATCGACCCATTCCTCCTCTCACTTTCTCTTTCTTCTCAAACAACCCCTCTGCAAAACCCAGAGCAGAGCTCTGCTCCTCCATCCCTTCACCCGACCAGCACCTTCCCTCTACCATGCTTCCCATCACCACCAACCTTACAACGCACCACCACTACCCTCTCTAGGTCTAGTTATCTTTATTTTAGTTTCTATTAACCCTAGAAACTAAATTAAAGATAGCTAAAACTAGGGTTTCTCCACAACAACCCCGCATGGAGTTGCAGAGCCGATTAGACAAGAGGAGAGGCAAGTCAGAGGCGTGGGTGAGGTTAATTTTCATTTGATTTCTATTTTTAATTGATTTTAGGGTTTGGGAATTTTGGGTCAGTGCTTGTATAAATAGAGAGTGAAGAACTTGTTTTCAGACACGCTTTGGATTATAGGAGTGTCAATTTAGGTTTATTTTCTTGTTTTAATCATGTTTTAATTTTGTTGTTAGGTTTCAATGAAACCCCGATTCCAAACTGTGTTGAAACTTGTTTGAATGTCTTAAGAATTTAATGTTATTAGATAGCTTCAATTCTAAACACCTTAACCTGGTTTCTCACAAGTGCATGCCAACGCCATGGATGCATTGTAGTTAGGTCAATATTGTGTTCAAGGTGTTTCACCTTTGCTTCCATTCTTAATGCTAATACCCACGACTAGTTGTTCTTAATTAGACAACTAGTACTTAGGATTAGTACATTAGGCCGATATTTGAAATATCATTAGGTGAAACCCTTAAGATGAGTGGTAGAATTGACAATCTTCACTCAATCGACATAGGAATAAGACACTTAACTTAGTTGAAAGCACAATAGGGTCGAGGTGGATTTGAAGACCCAGCAACCCCTTCCTCACCGTTGTTTGCCTTAGCTTAGGTTCATTGTCACTACACTACATCTCAATTTGCCCGACAAAACATCTTGTTTCACCATCCGTTGTCACTTGTTACGTCACTAGACTTGATTAGCAAGCCTTGATCATATAAGAGCACACCCTCGTCTCTCGTGGATCGACCCGTGCGTGCCAGTGCCACATCACGACACCGTGCACTGCGGTATAACCGTAGGCGTAAATACAATTTATTTATCTATCTTCGGGCCTACCAAGTTTTTTGCGCGCATTGCTTAGGGGACTTGGCGTGTGCCTTGTTTCGATCTTTGCCTTGCTTCTTGAATGTGCATCCTTTGTATATACTTGCATCATTGTCTTTCAATATTCCTGTATATATGTGTCTTATTTCCATGATATTTCATATGTAACTTAGCATTGTAACTTTATTATTTTGCATTGTAATTACGCCACTGTACATTTCCACCCGCATCATTGCCTCATGATTTGTTCTTTGTTAGCCTAGTTCTTCCTTAGTTAGTTTGCATCATCTTGTAGCCTAATTTGTGCATCTCGTAAGATAAGCATATAACACTCTAGGTGTAGTTTAGTTTAGTTTAACTCAGCTGATTGTAACTTCGACAAAGATTTTGTTTTTCTGCACCTTTTTACATCTCTTGCCTTAGTAGCCAGTAACTTGTATCACTCCATTCTCTGCTTTATCCATAGTCAGTAAATACTAGTCTCTCTCACTGTCATTTGCATCTGTCATTTGCATAGTAGTCTAACTTCATCTGTCATTTGCATCTTTGCATCTCGGTGCATATCATTTGCATATCATTTGCATCTCGGTCATGCGTGCAAATCAGGAAGCTGAATTCTTTGTTGAGGCTGCAGGTGCATTCTTTATCTGCTTGATGCTTGGTTTATTCATTTCTTCGAGCAACCAAGACCTGAACTCGTTGAACTTGCTCTTGTGCTTGTTGTGCTGCTGAGCAAGCCCAAGGAGTGGGAGAAAAAGCGCAAGGGCCGAGTCACAAAACTCGAGCACAATTCGGAGTAAGTGACTCCATACATAGCACATGAACTAGGTTAAACTAGCATCTTGAGCTTAAACTCCAGCCCTGAAGCTTGGAGTTGGTGAGTCACAACTTGAAGCCCAAGTTAGCTGCACCGCAACTTCGATAACCTAGCTTTCTTCTAGTCACATAAGTGTTGAAATGCTTTACTGTTAAAATTGTCTTTGTGCGCTGTGAATGTGTCTTTGTGTTGCAAGGCTACAATTTGTGTTGTCTTTGTAACTCACCCGACCCCACTCATGCTAGCACCGACCTCACTCACCTCGACCCCGCTCATGCTAGCCTTTGACCTCACTTACTGTTGCATTAGACCCCTTGCCAAGCAGCCCCTGTATTTTGTGAGGTTGGGCTTTGATAACACTTTCTGATTAGCGCAACACAAGTGAGGTCAATTTGAGATATTGATGCTCGGGTGTTATACGGTGAGCTGTGTGAAACCACCTTGTCTTGACCTTGTATGGCTTGAGAACTATGTGCATGTGCTTAGTTGTATGTATTTGAGTTTTGTTTTTAGCTGAGCATATTCCGTGCATCCGTGCTTACTTGCAAGCCCACAGCGCAAGCTTAAGCCATTGAGCAATTTATGCATGCTTGACTAAAGCATCTAAGCCATTGAGCCATTGACACATGCACTTTGACTGTGCCTGGCACATGTTGCTTTACTTTGTATTGCTTAGCATCTAAGCAATTGTTAACTATTTTGTCATCTGTATTGCCATCATGTAGTGCACTTGGTAGCCAAGATGTTGCTTTACCTTGCAAGCCCACAGAAGCCGCAAGCCGTGTATTATGACCTGTGAATAAATCCTGACCCCATAGCTTCTTTGCCTCGTCAGAGCCTGTGCTTGTATGCAAACCACCGGTGTTGTGTTGTGTTGTGTGGTGAACACCACAGGCATGTTTTAAGCAGTGACCTGTTCATTGTTATTGATCTTCTGCATTTGTGAATAGATGTTGTTTTGCATGATAGAATATTTGCAAAATCCATTGCATGCTAGACTCGTTGAATGACTGAACCCACATACATGCATCCTGTGTTTTTCGTTGAGCTTGTCTTTGTGCATTTTGCAAGCCAGGTGGGCTGCTGAACTTCATGACCTAAACCAAAGCCCACATAACCAACTTTCACCCCACCTATTTGGGCCATCTATTAGTTTAGGCTGCACATGTTAACCTAACTTCAGGCTTACACCAAAACTCAGCCCAACTCAATCCACATACCAGGCTAACATAAGCCACACCAGGTGGGCCAACGGAACCCAACCTGGGCTGCAACTAAATAAAACCAACTCACCAGGCTGACCAACTAGGCTAGAACCTCTACTTAGGGGCTGGACCTTATCCAGGATGCTCACAATCAAGCCACATTGCTGGGCTTAAACCAAATCTGAATCCCACATAGGTGAAGGCTGTGAAATAAACCTTTAATGACCAAGCCCTTATTAGCAAAACTTTGTCACAGTTTGTTGCACAAAATCGAGGCCCACATCATTTGGGCTGAACCCAATTTCACTAGGTTTACCACACCCATTAAGTTTTGCAAACACTTTGGGCTGCAACCACATAATCCCAATAAACCAAATGAAGCCCAATCAGCAAAATCAAATCCCAATAAACCCAAACCCAACAAAACCAAATGAAACCCAATAAAATAAACCAATCCCACCAAAACCAAATTAGATTGTGAGTTCAATTTGAGAGCTAGACCATGTCAGGATTTTGGTCTGCATCTGGGGATGGAACAAATAAATCCCTTAGAGAGCTTGCTTATGAGCACCTTTCACAGGATGAACCCCCCACATACCATAGTGATTTTAGAGAATTTTATGCGCCTTCTCAGGGCCCTGACCTCACATACCCTAATCACTATGAGCACATGTATCATCCATCACAGGTTGAGAATGAACACTCTTCTCATACCCAGTCATCACTTTTAGATCAATTAGAGGCTCGACTATCGCTTTAGAAAGGCAATCGAATCTAGTTTTCTAGGCAATATGAAACGCATGCTTGCACCTTATGTGGTGGCTTAGACCACCTGCTGAATCTTGTTATATCTTGCATGATTTTAGACAGTCTAGGAAAACCATGATAATCCAATGAGCAGAAGTGTCTAGAAGTGACTATTGGGACCATAATCAACTTTGCACACATGCATCATTCACCACAGTGGGGAGATGAACAATTTTATACTCCCCAACTCCTAGTTGCAATCAATAATGGAAACACTCATGGAGCAAAATGCTAGGCTTGAAATGAATGCAATGCATGACCATCCACATAGCAACATGTCTAAATTTCCTTCTCTAGTGAACCTCATGCACAACCATACATTGAATATCCATATGAGGAATGCATACCCACTAGTAGAAGACTCTCCTTCAATGGAACAACTCAAGATGATTCTTCAAAGGAACACGATTGAGTTACAAAATGATAGGATTGAAAATAGTGTTTCTAGTCTTACTCATGCAACTAACATTGAATATGAACCTAATCTAGAGGTAGATGAGTACACTAAAATACTACAATTTTGAATGGAGAGATGGATTTTTGCTATGATGATGATGACGATGATGAATATGAAAGCATGTGTATTTTGAAAATGTAATAGAATTTTTAGGTTCAGCGACATTAAGTGTCTCTCCTGTGAACCCTATGAATGATGCTTCTTCTGATATTCATGCATGTGATATTGATGTGGAACCTGTGCCATTGTCCTGTGAAAAAGACCATGATTTACCCTCTTTTGACTTTAGGAAAGTGTGTGCCAGGTACAAATGATTTTTTACATGAAAATAACTTAGATGTACCTAACCTCTCTCCTGAGCCACAAATTGAAACTCCTTCACCCAACCTAGGTGTAGTTTGTCACAAAATTGCAAAACCAACTCTTCCGAAAAAATGCCTAACTTAGGCCTAGAGCTTTGTGCTTCCCAAGTCCTCTTGGACTATTTTGCATCAAAGTATAACACTCTTAAAGAACCCACGGTTGGAATATGTATATGCACTGTATTAGCAAAACTCATTTTGAGTTAGACCTTTTGCATGATGTACCTTTAAAATTGCAAGACTTTGTGCTTTCAAACACACCGTTCTACAAATTTAGGTTTGAAACTCATTCCCATTTGGGTCTTACTTGCACTCTAATATTATATTTGTTTAAGGCTTTTAATGTTTGTACATATCGTCTTTTGGGTTGATCCTCAACTCTTTAGATTGTTGGTTTATGGTGAATTTTCATTGTATATATATCCGGTAGGACTTGTTAAATTTTCTTTTCTTGATTCGGTTGAGTCTTCTTGCACATATATTATGCTAATCCGATATGATCTCCGTTGAGAATATTGGATTCTAGCCTTGACGAATGAAGCTCAACCTTGCTCCGCAAACATCACGGTAATCTCTTCCCTTTTATCTTTTTGACATAGTTCTCATGGTATGTATTTGTTTAATTTTCCTATCTGTTGACACATTGAGGACAATGTTTGATTTAGGTTTGGGGGGTGTGATTTGCATTTAGAGTTTTAGTCTTTTATTTCACCTTTTATTTTCAAAAAAAAAAAAAAAAAAAAAAAAAAAAAAAAAAAATCATAACTCTTTTTGTAAAAACCTCAACTTTAGAGATTTTAGAGTCACTAGCATGCTTTTAGCTATGTTTACATAGAGATTAAACCGAAATAAGAACTTGGAAGTACGGAGAACACAATCGGGTTTCTTAGTTGATTAGAGCGTTAAGTTGGATTTAACCATCTGGGAGGAGGCGGAATTAAAGTCTGTTTAGATATTCGGTAGTAGAATTGTGATCACCCATAGTGGAGACTACCCATTTTACATCAAGCGAGAGTCTGAGCCTTCACTCTTTGTGACTTTCTAGAAAAGCTTTTAGAGTGTGTGTCCGTCGTCAATTAGGGTAGGAATGGTGAGCTACCCAACTTCGCACCACTTTCAGCACTATTTTTGATCTCTTGAGTGCTAATTCCGTCAATCATGAGGGTGACGTCTAAAGATGAAAACTCCTTCTAAATATCGATTTGTAGTTAGCATCTCTCTCTCTCTCAATCGGCAAGACCCACCAAAGAAACACATCATCGTAAACAACCCAGAGGCGGAATCGGAATATTGAAAGAAAAATTGATATAGTCCAAGGTTTTATGTGCAACAAAGAAAAGAAAATAAGATGAGAATTAATGAAGTTTGTGAAAAATTGAGTTTATCGTTTTATTGTAAAAAAAAAAAAAAAAAAAAAAAAAAAAATTATTATTAAGTTTTTGTGAAGCTCAGGAAGTTAAGTCATCAATAGTTGAAGACCGAAGACCAAGAAGATTGAAGGCGTTTCTATGGTTTCTTATGAGAGAGTGATATTAATTGCGATCGGGTGAGAAGGTAAAGTGAGTACTCCACCCCTTACTAATGGTTGATTTTCCCTTCTTAGAGATCATTAGAAAAAGATTCTTTTGTCCACACCTTGTGGAGTCTCGATTTCATTTGGAAGGTTATCCTTCTTACCTACAACGTGTGCGGGATTTCTCTCTTTACTCCTGCTTTGCACACATGAGAGACTAAAAAGCGATCTTTTTGAGTGCAATTATCATAAAACCCTAATGGTGGGCGAAGTTGAGACTTATGATCACAATGAATCAGAATTCTTTCATATGGTATGGTTACTTCTCGCTCGGACTTAAGGATGAGAATGCGTTCTTGATAGTTCTAACCTCATTACTAGCATGCGAAACTCTATGTCCTCATAGCTTCTTGGAGGCTTGAGACTCTTTTACACTCTGAAGTTGGAGAAGGTTTTGTGGGTACACCTCTGGTAAACCCACACCAGACTACAACTCGTCCACAAGGGACACCTAGGGGTTTAAAGGCTTAGTGCATACGCTAAATGCATTCGAGAGACCTGCGACGGTGAAGTATAGTTAGGATTTCTTGTTTTGTTTCACTTGAGGACAAGTAAAATTCAGGTTTGGGGTATTTGATGAGTGCCAAATAGTGCATATTTATACACCTTTTTATTGGCATTTTACTCATCTTTTGCGCTTATAAATCGGATATTATCCCATAATACGTATTTTCTTTGTTTTCAGAATAAATATTTGTATTAATTAATTTTGTGTTTTAGGTAATAAATAAAGCTCGGAGAATGCGAGGAGCAAAAGAGCAAAGAATTGGAGTCGAGCATCTATGGAGTAGATGGCCAAAGCCCGCGCCGAATCGGTTGCAACCCAACAAGGAAGACATGGGCTAGAGCTGGCCGTGACCGGATCAGAAACCCGTCTCTTCGAGACGTTGAGATTTCTTTCTCCCTCATCCAACGCTCGCTCGATTTGTCCCATCGTCGTTCTTTGCACTCCGTCCATGACAAAACACCAAAACCGCTTACCTTTCTCGGTCGAGATCTCCATGACTTCATCCTACGCTCATTTGAAGCTTAGCATCGACTTTGTCGCTTTGCTTCGGCAAATTCTCAAGCCTATACCCCTATTCGATCGACCCATTCCTCCTCTCACTTTCTCTTTCTTCTCAAACAACCCCTCGCAAAACCCGCAGCAACCCTCTGCTCCTCCATCCCTTCACCCAGGTCAGACACCTTCCCTCTACCATGCTTCCCATCACCACCAACCTTACTTGTACAGCCACTACCCTCTCTAGGTCTAGTTATCTTTATTTTAGTTTCTATTAACCCTAAAAACTAAATTAAAGATAGCTAAAACTAAGTTTCTCCACAACAACCCGCATGGAGTTGCGAGCCGATTAGACAAGAGGAGAGGCAAGGCGTGGGTGAGGTTAATTTTCATTTGATTTCTATTTTTAATTGATTTTAGGGTTTGGGAATTTTGGGTCGATGCTTGTATAAATAGAAAGTGAAGAACTTTTTTGAGACCACTTTGGATTAGCGGAGTGTCAATTTAGGTTTATTTTTGTTTTAATCATGTTTTAATTTTGTTGTTAGGGTTTCAATGAAACCACGATTCCAATGTGTTGAAACTCACCTTGTTTGAATGTCTTAAGAATTTAATGTTATTAGATAGCTTGAATTCTAAACACCTTAACTTGATTCTCTCACGGTGCATGCCAGCGCCATGGATGCCTTTGTAGTTAGGTCAATATTGTGTTGAAGGTGTTTGACCTTTGCTTCCATTCTTAATGCTAATACTATTTTGACTAGTTGTTCTTAATTAGACAACTAGTACTTAGGATAGTACATTAGGTGATATTTGAAATATCATTAGGTGAAACCCTTAAGATGAGTGGTAGAATTGACAATCTTCACTCATCGACATAGGAATAAGACACTTAACTTAGTTGAAAGCACAATAGGGTCGAGAGGTGGATTTGAAGACCAATAACCCCTTCCTCACTGTTTTTGCCTTAGCTTAGGTTCATTGTCACTACACTACATCTCAATTGTTTGGCAAAACATCTTGTTTCACCATCTGTTGTCACTTGTTACGTCACTAGACTTGATTAGCAAGCCTTGATCATATAAGAGCACACCCTCGTCTCGTGGATCGACCCATCGTGCCCGATGCTACATCACGACACGTGCACTTGCGGTATAACCGTAGGCCGTAAAATACATAAATTTATACATCTTTTCGGGCCTACCATATACCAAGTTCTACTCGATGTTATGAAGATGAGCAAGCTAATGCGGTCTTTCCAAATCAACAAAGACGGTATGATCCCTACTCTAACACTTACAATCCGGGATGGAGAGATAACCCAAATTTTAGCTATGCCAACAAGCAAGGAGCAGTTCAACAACCTACCTTCAACTCTTCAAGTGGATTTCAACCTCAACAACAACAATTCCAGCCGAGACAACAATTTCAGCAACCACAAGCACAACAATCAATGCAAAATCAAGGTTCCGATATTGACTCAAAGCTTCAAACAATGATGCAAGGCATTTCTACCATGTTTAAAGAAAGTCAGCAAGAAACTAAGAGTGCTATCAAGGAATTGCAAACACAAATGGGCTCCATGGCTATTGAGTTGAACCAATTGAAGGCACAAAATAGTAGGAAACTCCCTTCTCAACCTATTAATCCAAAAGAGGGTGTCAATGCTATTACGTTGAGAAGTGGTACACAACTTGTGCAACCCGAAGATTCTTGATTCGGGCAAGGTGGAAACACCAAAGGAACTGTTTTGGAGGAGAAGAATGAGGATTCTCCCCAAACTTCCGAGGTACCTATTTCTAACTCTAAAACTCAGGTTTCTACTTATGTTCCTCCTTTACCTTTTCTCATGATTTCCAAGTTCTAAGAAGGCGGAACTATAAAAGGAGATTTTAGACGTTCTAAAGAAGATCCATGTGAACATACCACTCATTGATGCTATTAAGCAAGTTCCAAAGTATGCAAAGGTGTTGAAGGACTTGTGTACCAACAAACAAAGGCTCAAAGGTAATGAAGTGCTTAGTGTGGGGGAGAATGCTTCGGCAATCTTCCAACACAAACTCCCACTTAAGTGCAAGGATCCCGGTAGTTTTGACATTCTCGTCACAATTGGTAACACAACGTTTAACAAAGCTATGTTGGATTTAGGTGCATCCGTTAATGTTATGCCGGCATCAATGTATAATTCACTTGATCTTGGTCCTCTTAAAAAGGCTGAAATTGTATTGTAATTGGCCGATCGCTCTAATGTCTACCCAATGGGTATTGTTGAGGATGTTCTTGTGCAGGTTAATCAACTTGTATTTCTAGCTGACTTTTGTGTGTTAGAGATGAATGAAGGTTCACCGGACTCGTCTCTTCCATTGCTACTTGGGAGTCCCTTCATGAAAACGGCGAAAACCATAATTGATGTGGAAAAGGGAACGCTGACCATGGAGTTTGATGGAGAAACAATACGTTTCAACATTTTCGAGACGATGAGATATCCTAGTGATGTCCACTCTTGTTTCTCCATTGATGTTGTGGATACATTGGCACAACAAATGTTTGAATTAAATGGTGATGATGCTTTGGAAACCGTGTTAACTACATCCATGGATAATGGTGTAGAGTGTGGTAATGAAGTCAAGGAAGCCCTTGGTGATCTTAATTCACTACAAGGATGCCTGGGAAACTCATAATATCTCTTTTATTTCTTTACCATGCGGTGTTGAAAAGCTTGTACCTTGATTATTAAATCTCCAAAGTTAGAATTGAAACCTCTTTCCGATCACCTAAAGTACTTGTACTTGGGTGATAATGAAGAGTTACCTGTGATTGTTTCTAATGAGCTTAGTGATTTACAGGAGCAAAAACTTCTAAGGGTGCTAAAGAAATACAAGACGGCCATAGGATGGACAATTGCCGATATCAAGGGTATAAGCCCTGCCGTTTGTATGCACAAAATTCGTTCGGAGGACGATGCAAAGCCTACAAGGGAAGCGCAACGTCGTTTGAACCCTCCCATGATGGAAGTTGTGAAAAAGGAGATACTCAAGATTTTGGAAGTGGGTGTTATCTACCCCATATCCGATAGCAAGTGGGTGAGCCGGGTACAAGTAGTACCAAAGAAATCAGGTGTGACAGTGGTGGAGAATGATAAGAATGAACTTGTCCCAACTCGTGTGCAAACCGGTTGGAGGGTTTGTATTGATTATAGAAAATTGAATGCCACTACTAGAAAATATCACTTTCCCTTACCTTTTATTGATCAAATGCTTGAACGTTTAGCTGGACACTCTTAATATTGCTTACTTGATGGCTATTGAGGTTATAATCAGATTGTGATAGCGCCGGAGGACTAAGAGAAAACCACTTTCACTTGTCCTTTCGGTACTTTTGCTTATAGAAGGATGCCTTTTGGCTTATGCAATGCTCCGGCTAACTTTCAAAGGTGTATGGTAAGTATCTTTTCAGAATATGTTGAAAACATAATCGAAGTGTTCATGGACGACTTTAGTGTCTTTGGTGATTCATTTGACCTTTGCTTGAACAATTTGTCTCTAATCCTTGAACGATGTGTTGAAACAAACCTTGTGCTGAATTGGGATAAGTGTCATTTCATGGTAACTCATGGCATAGTTTTAGGCCGTATAATATCTTCTAAAGGCTTGGAAGTCGATAAATCTAAGATAGACCTTATTCGTGCTCTAACCCCCTCCCACTACGGTGAGGGAGATACGCTCTTTTCTTGGTCATGCAGGTTTCTATCGTAGATTCATCAAGGACTTTTCCAAGATAGCATCACCACTTTGTAATTTATTGCAAAAAGATGTGATTTTTAACATTGATGAAAAATGTATGGTGGCATTCAATCGTTTGAAAGAACTTTTGATTTCAGCCCCTATCATTAAACCACCGGATTGGAGCAAGCCATTTGAGCTCATGTGTGATGCAAGTGACTATGCGGTTGGTGCGGTGCTTGGGCAACGTGTGGGGAAGCTTCCTCATGCTATTTATTATGCTTCTAGAACGTTAAATGAGGCCCAACAAAACTACACAACCACTGAAAAAGAGTTATTAGCCATTGTTTTTGCCACAAACTTTTATTCAATTTATTGAAGTTTTTGATGTATGGGGTATTGATTTTATGGGGCCTTTTTTCAACTCTCATGGGAATTTTTATATCTTACTTGCGGTTGATTATGTCTCGAAATGGGTGGAAGCTAAAGCCACCCCAACTAATGATTCTAAAGTGGTTTCAGATTTTGTGCAAGCTAATATTTTTGCAAGGTTTGGAATTCCAAGAGCCATAATTAGCGATGGGGGTTCTCACTTCAAAAACAGGATTTTACAAAGCTTGTTGACGAAGTACAATGTGTCACACAAGATTGCAACACCTTATCATCCCCAAACCAATGGACAAGCCGAGGTGTCTAACCGGGAGGTAAAGTCTATACTAGAAAAGACGGTGAACCCAACAAGGAAGGATTGGAGCATGTGACTTAATGATGCTTTGTGGGCTTATAGAACCGCATACAAGACACCTATCGGGATGTCTCCCTTTAGGCTTGTGTATGGTAAACCTTGTCATTTACCCGTTGAAATTGAGCATAAGGCGTTTTGGGCTATTAAGCAATGCAACATGGAGATGGATGGGGCTGGAAAGCAAAAGGCGATTACAACTCCAAGAGCTAGAGGAGCTTCGCAATGATGCATTTGAAAGCTCACGCATTTACAAGGAAAAGGAAAGCATTTCATGATAACATGATTTCTAGGAAACAATTTTGCATTGGGCAAAAAGTGCTTTTGTTTAATTCTCGCTTGCATTTATTTTTGGGTAAATTAAGGTCACGATGGATTGGACCTTTTATTGTTACTAATGTGTTTTCTCATGGTGCAGTGGAAATTCGTAGCATAGCTCTGGGAAAGAACTTAAAGTTAATGGGCACCGGTTGAAACCATATTATGAGAATTTCACTTCCGAAGTGGTGGAAGGAGTTAACTTTGTGGATGTACTCCCCTGGAGGAGTCATAGAAAGCAAGGAGATAGTCGGGCTGACGACTTTAAACCAAGCGCTAAATGGGAGGTAACCCATCGGATGAGTATTTCTTGTCTTGTATTTCTTGTCTTGTTTTGTTTTTAGTTTTTCTTGTCTTGTTTTTATTTTTTCTGATTTTTTTTGTTAGAATTTCCCACATTGACTTACTTTGGACGATTCAATTTACATTGAGGGCAATGTAAAGTTTAAGTGTGGGGGAGTGGTTAAGCATTTGCTTTGTAAATTTTCAAATTTTTCAACTTTTTTTGTAAAATAGTGAATAAGAAAACTCCAACTTGTGGTTAGTTTAAAGTCACATAGTATACATGTCGCTAAGATTACATCGAGATTCTCATAAGAGTGACTGAACTTAGAGATGACAGAGAACATGATCGGGTTTCTTAATTGTATGAGAGTTAAAGTTGGATTTAACCATGCCAGTGGCAAATAAGGTGCAGACTGAATTCGGTATTAGAGTAGTGATCCCCTATAGCGGAGACTACCCATGTTACATAATGTGAGGCACAAACCTTCAATTCTTTGTACCTGTCTAAATTTGTGCTTTTAGAGTGTGTGTCACCATACGTTAATTCCGGGTAGAATGGTGAGCTACCCAACCTCCCACCATAGAAGCACTATTTTGATCTCTTGAGTGCTATTTTTTATCAATCATGATGGTGACATCGAATTGCTAACTTACATACCACTTGTAATCTTGTTCGCAGTTAGCACCATCCACTTTATCTCTCTCTACACCAACATGTCCATAGAAACACCATCATCATCAACAAGAGGAGCATTGGTTTACAAGCAACGGTACAGAATTAAGCAGATTTCAGATTCAAGTAAAGCAACAAAACAAGGAGCAGAATTTTTATAAGTTGAAGACTATTGTACAAGAGTGAAAATTATCAAGGATGAGAGTTCGAGAAGTTTATGATATCAAGACATATAAGTTGTGAAGAATCAAGCGGTAAAAGTACTTACACCATGGCCTTTGTACTTATATTTTTATTTTATTTGTATTTTACTTTCTCTTAAAAAAAAAAAAAAAAAAAAAAAAAAAAAAAAAAAACTTCTTTAGGTTCATTACTAGTTTTATTGTTTTATTTCGTTTTTATTTTGTATTTGTTTTATTTTTTATGAATAAAAAAACAGAAAAAAAAAAATTATATTTTGGGTTTGTATAGTTCGTTTTTAGTTTTGTTCTTTCGATAAAGCCAATGGAAGAAGGAATATCTATAATGAAGTTTCAAGCAACAAGGAATTTGAGGAAAATAGTTATATTTTCAAGATTATACGAAGTTCAAGAGTTATCATCAACAGTTGAAGACCGAAGACGAAGATGAAGACACTGATTGAAGACAGAAGACGTTTCTATGGATGCTGTGAGAGTGGTGCTAGCTGTACGCCGAACGGATAACGAGGTAAGTAAGCATATTCCCACCTTCGTTAAGTGGTTGATTTCCTTTCTTAGAGATCGTCATAAAATGGGTTTTCAAAAATGATAAAAGATGTGGGTTTTCAAACAATTCGGAGGGTTTGCCTTCCTACCATTCAACGTGTCGCAGGATTCTCTCTTCATTCCTACTCGGACACATGTGTGACCCATAAAAAGCTATTTATTATTGAGAGCAACTTCATAAAACCCTTTCTTACGAGGCAGAGTCGAGACTTTTGATCACTCCGAACCCGAATTTCTTTCGAGAAGGGATGGTTATTTCTCTCTCAACTTTTAAGGATGAGATTGTGTTCATTTATGTGTCTAACTTCTTATGACTAGTGTGCAGAATTTCTATGTCTTCTTAGCGCGTTGGATGCTATCATTACGGAGAACTAGTAAGTTGGAAAAGTAGGTTTTGTGGGTATATCTCTAGTAAACCCTCACGAGACTATTACTCGTCCACTAGGGACACCTAGGGATTCAAAGGCCTGTTATTCATGCTAAGAGTGACCGTAGCCTCGACGACACGGAGTTGTATGTATTCTTTAGAATAAGTTTTGTTTTGTTTGATTTGCTCGAGGACTAGCAAAGTCTAAGTGTGGGGGAGTCTGATAGGTGTTGTAAAACACCTAATTTTATATCTAGTATTTATGCTTTCTTTGCGAGTTTTCTTGTAAATTATGTATCTTATGTTTGCTTTTGAGTGTTTAGGTACTCTGGAGTCGCATGGAGGAAAAGAAGCGGAAATCATTCAAATTGAGTCAAAAAGGCGTAATTGTCATTTCACGTTCAAGCTTTACTGGGAGCACACCGGAGCATAAAGGGGTGTTGTTCTGTTGCTAATGGGTTGCCATTTGGTGGGTGCAAATATCTCAATCTGTACGGACATACCTAAATTAAGGTCGAGTTGTTTCTCAGACAACTTCATTTTCTCTCGTCCCTCATTAAACCATCTTCTCTGAGTTGGAGGCACTGCTACTGTGAAATTGAGAAAGGAATTGTAGGAGATGATGGTTCAGAGATCTCAGGTGAAGAATCATGGTAGAATTTGAGGTTCTTCTTTGTTAGTTGGATAGTGACAACCAATTGAGAAGATGATGCTACTAATTGAGAGAATGGGTTTGTGGTGTAGGTGAAGGAATTGAGCTAATTCAAGGTGATACGATGACTTTCATGGGTTTAGAGATGGGTTATGTTTGAATTAAGCATCAGCAGGGCTGGTTTTGTTTGGATTTGATTTTGAACGAGAGACAAAAGATGATTGCTGCTTTGTAAATGGAATCGAGGAGAAATTAGGGTTTGAGAATGGAAGAATTTGAGTACCAAAATGAAGAAATCATGGTAAGAACTAAGATGGGTTTCTTTGCGATTTATTGATGCTGGTGATTATCATGGGTATGAGATGTTTGTTGGCTTAGGGGTTATGTTGCTGGCAAGCAGTGATGGTCTCTGGTGGAGATTAAGGTGAGAAAGATGTTGAGATGGGTGTTGCCCACTTGAAGATTCAACAGTTATAGATGGTGAAATTGGTGGATATCTGTGAAGATTGATGTGGTTTGATCTGTTGGAGCTACGGGATGAATTCGAGTCATTGCAGGTGGAAAATGCTTGTTCGGTAGAGTGGCGAGAAGTAAGCTGAGATGGATGAATACGGTGGCTCTGCGGTGGTTGTAAAGCGATATTAGTGTTGTGTGTTCTTGGTGGTAATGGAATTGCGGGTGCCGGCGAGTGCGGTGATAAGCACTTGGAGGCTGGGCCCGAAGTGTGAGTATGGTGATTTCGGAGAAGGCTGTGTGTGTGTTTGGATGCAGTCAGATGGCGAGAATGATAATGGAGTTGTTGTTGGTTTGTGGATGCAAAAGATGGACTGTGGGTTGCTATGAAGTGCAGGTGGTAAAAAAGGATTGCAGCTGAACTGGTGCAGGACTGGAGTGTTGTGATGGTCTTGGTATGGCAAGAGTGTGATGTAGGTGGTAATGATAAGTTGCAGTCTGGATTGTAGATTGGAACTAGTCTTGAAGGCAATGAACAAAGCTATATTCTTTGTGGCTGTGCTTTGGCGATTTTGGTGAGATTGGAGCTGATTACGGACTGTTTCTGAGATTTACGGTGGGATGATTGTTGTAGACTGAACTGGTTTGGTTTGGAGGTAATCTGCAAGTTGTTGAGTGAACTTCAATTGTAGAACATGTCTTTGTTATGGGTTTATGTGGTTGAAGATTTCGAGCGAGAGAAAGGAAGGAGAGGTGGCATGAATTGGTAATGGATTGAATTAGTGAATGAATGGGTCGGTGCGAGGAAAGAGAGTTGCGTGTGTCCGTTGCATTGTGACACTGAGAAGAATTGAAGCACTTGGTGGTGATTCTATTGAACTTGAGAAAAGAGTTCTTTGTTGTGCAATTGCGGGTTGAACTGATGATGTTGTCGATACGGTGTGGCTTGGATCGAAATGGGTTTGGTCTTTGGATTTTGAAGGCTGAGTTGTGTTGAATTGCAGTTGGAGCTAGTGATTGCGGCTCGGATGGTTACGATTGATTACGGTGGGAAAGTCTTTGGTGCATGAGAAATTCTGGTTGACGCAATGAATGCAAGGAAGGTTTATTTGCTAATGAAATGATGGTTCCGAGTTAATGCGGGAGGTATGACCCAGAGATGGAGAAGATGGAATTCTATGGATGTGAGATGTTTAAGCTAAAAGAGGCGAAGAAGGTGGTTTAGTATTGCTGCGGCTTGCGGGATGAAGTAGGGCCATCATGGTTGGCGGTGAAAGCGGTGAAGCGGGTGCGGCATAACATAAAGCTTGTGCAAGGCGCAAATGGCCTAGGCCAAGGTGACTCAGTCGACTTGTTCACGACTCGGCCCCTACTCGGACCACGACTCGGATGCGTTAGTGACCGTTAGTCATCCGTCGATTTTAACGGTTGTGATTAGTTTGACCCCGGCTATCTGAGTTGTTTCCCGGTCACCTGAGGCAATTTCCGGTGACTCTTCCGGTCGATTTCCGGTCACAATACCAGTTTTCCGGCGACCTCTTTTGGGACATATTTTCACATGGGTATTCTTCACATATGGGCTTGGTGGACCACTTGGACTTTGGGCTTTGAAGACCTAATTTTGGAAAGATGAAAAGCTATAAAAGGGAAAGTTTTCTACAACTTTGGGGATCATCACATATATTTTTCTTGGAACTTTGGAGAGCCGGTTTTGTTTATGCTTCTAGGGTTTTCTTTTGTTCATCTTCTTCTTTTGAATTAATATTTTTATGATGAACTCCATAGCTATGAGTAGTTAAACAATTATTATTGGTTATGGGATAAAGTTGATTTCTCAATATGTTATATGATTCAATGAATTAGTTTTGTCTCAATATTTTATTGTCTGTGATTCACAATTAATAGTGTTATATGATTTGATAGTTTGTTTGGTTGAGTCCGGAATCAATCCGATTTACATTCATCTCTAGAGCTATATTAGGGTTTTCAATACGAAAAAGTTGTTTATCCCTGATTCTAAGTAGCATAATTGTGGGTAGTGCTTGTAGTGATATATCCTACTGGTCACAAGTGAATCATAACTTTTGTTAAAACGATTAGTGCTTTTACACATTCGTTTGCATTGATTAGTCTTATTCCATAGAACTCATTGCTTTTAGGGAGTTAAATCTAATTGTGCTTTTACACTTTAGGTTGCTTTCTAGGAAGAATTCACATATGCATCTTTTAATGTGGTTGTGATGAAAACAGGGAATTAGCGGGATAGACTTGCGATCAAGGTATCCTAGGACTTATAGTAAATGAGAGATTAAAATACCAATTCTAATCATTGATGAAAATACATGTTTGTGAATGATACTATCCCGTGACCAATATCTTCTCCTTATTGATTATTCCAATTATTTGCTTTGCTCTATTTTATTTTATTACTTTGTTAAAACAACAAAAATCCCCCCTTGGTTACCTTAGAAACTGAAAATCGCATAACAACAATTGCCTCTCTGTGGATACGAACTCTTCCTTACCTTGTACTTCATTCATATTTAGTGAGTAAGAAAGTGAAATTATTTTTGACGCTTACGACAGCGATCAGTACTTGTAGAGCTTCTTGATCCCACAGAAGTCTTAAATGAGCGGTCGTACGAGATTTTACCTAATTAGGATACTTTCCTCTCCGATTAGACGGCTCCACCATAAACAACAAATAATGAAGTTTGCCTGGATCTTAGGATAGTTTTCTAGAAATGCAAAGTATTTATAGACCAAGGATGTTTGGACACCAAGGAATTTCTAAAACCGAAAGTATTCTCAAGATATGCAATGATTGCCAAATTCGGTTTTCCTAATTCCAATGTAAATGTTTTTCCAGTATTTCTAAAATCTCTCAATAAAAAATCTCCAATTAGTAAATGCACATTACTAATCTTTATTTTCTAGAGCTATGCATTAATTGCTGGTAATTAAAGCATATAAAACCAAAAACCTTAATTAAAATATTCTTAATTTATTTCGGCACAGGATCACCTGGAGTACCAAGGAATATCTTTGAAAAATAAATGAGAAGAGTTACTGCTCGTGTTCAAAGTATGTTTACATCTTTTCACTGCAAATCCTTATTTCATATTTACATGGATTTGCATTCTTGGAATCGGTTATACCACACTTCCAAGCAAGTTTAGAATTGGATGCTTGTATTCCAAGACTACTATGGGATTGATCATATCAAATCACATATATAGGTTCAATCGGTTCTACCAATCACTAGGATCGGTTATACCTAACTATGGAAATACTTGTGATCAGTCACACCAGTCACTAGAGTCGGTTACAACAGTTACAAGGATCGGTCCCGTTTATACATGGTATTACTTGTGATCGGTCACATCAGTTACCATGAAAGGTTACACTAATTACAAGGATCGGTCACACAACACTTATGATCGGTCACACCAGTTACTAGGATCGGCCAAACCAATTAGAATGATCGATCATATCATCACATGGTGATTACTTAGGATCGGTTACACCAATTACCAGGACCGGTCATACCAAATCATAAGTCAGGCATTAGGTTATATACCAAGATACATAACTTAAGTTAATATCGGTTCTACCATCTCACACATATTGGTCATCCAAAGATTTGCAATGAATATCCTAACCAATAAGCCTAACGATTTCCCTTTCGATTCACGAAACAAGTTCATGAATGTACTTCCCTAAAACAATTGTAAAACATTGTTTCCAAGGACGAAATCTTCACCATAACCCATTCACATAATCATCACACTATATACAAGATTATGTCGATGTCATATCTACGAAGTTCAAAAGATAAGTGTTATACTTCGTAGTCTATATATTAATACTATGATCATACTTTTATGATCATGTCACATCACTATAGTATTATACAATATGTATAGTATATCTGACTTATGATTATATTTTCAATATAACACGACTTGAAAGATACGTTAGGAATGAAACAATTCAAGTCAATATTACTAACCTCAAGAGGAAGGATGATGTCGTCGTCGTAGTTCGTTATTTCTTCACATTCTTCAGGTCTTCGGAGTAATACTTGTATGTCTCAACATTCCTAGAATTTCTAGTCTAACCTAAACGAAGTTGACTCTAGTGTTTAATCAAGCGACTCCATATGAATTTTGATACTAAAATATGACAACCAAACTTGACATACCAACGCTTGGTGAGTTCAACCGAGCTATGCTCTAACAATCTCCCCCTTTGTCAATTTTAGTGACAAAACTCTTATTACATATGGAGCTAAACGAAATACAAAATAACTCATTCTTCATACGCTTGATTCCAAGTTTCAACAACACAATAACCTGTATATATTCAATCAATAAATGTCGTTGTTGACATTTGTATAACAAAAGCTTTTACCCCCCCTAAAGGTAATCTAGGTTAATATTCAATTTGAACCCCTTTTTGTAGTAAGAATTATTACTCAACAATATGATATGTTTCTCCCCCTTAGTCAATGCTTTACTCTTTCTTTAGATATAACGTTTAAGCACAATTGTCCTTTCTTTAGTGATTAAAAATCACTTGTTTACTCCATATATTTCTCCCACTTTTTGTCACAAAATGACAAAGGTTTGCGCAAATAAAGGACAAACCGAAAGGATCTTACAAATCTGAAAGACTTGTAAACAACCTATAAGAGTTAAGTACGGAGGTTTCACATATGATTTTAGATAACCAATATTAAAACCGAAACTACAAAAGTAATTTAGTTTCAATATGTTATCAAGGAAACAATTGCCAGAAGCAATTTTCCTTATAATCCAACAAATCGACTAAGAAACTTAATTACATTGTTGAATCAATTGCGTATATACAATCGCTTGTTTCGATAAGACCAAAATAAAGATCAGAATTGACTTTATTTTTCTCATCAGGCTCTAATTATTCAGACAATAACTTAGACCTTTCCCTTTAGACAAGACAAACACTAGGTTAGTTAACTAGTCTTTCTTGTCAAGGCATTCGATTAGACTTGAATAACCGAATCCTCCAATTTGATAAGTCTAACTAAGATCAAAATTAACTTAGTTTCTCTTATCTGGAATCAATTGGACTAAAAAAAATGATCCCATATTTTAACAATACATACAAACTAAAATAAATTGACTTGGACAATTATTTTCTTAACCGAAAGCAATTGAAATAAATGCATACATTACAACACCGCAATTGCACCAAATTTCGTAAGCAAAAACACTTGATACCCAACAATAAAGAAGATACCAAACAATAAGGCAAAATTGACACAGTTTTTCTTAACCGGAAACAATTGAGTCACATAAACATCCATACACAATGTAATGGAGCACATCAATTGTACCGATTTTTTTTAAGGAAAAGCAAAATATATGCAATATAAACAGGCTTTTCTTAAACTGGAAAACGATTAACTAACAAATTCGTTACCTTAGATTCCGCAGCCTCTTCTCCCAAGAAAGATATATCATTAACCGCAAGTTCAAATAAGAACTCTCCCCCAGTATGTTGTCATCCTCTCGCAAGAACAAAAAAAAAACAACAAAAGCAACCTTTATCAGAGAAAGGTTGAACCGGTTTTAACTAATGCGTGCCAATAACAAAAGTTTAAAACCCGAAACACATATGCTATGATAAACACAACTCATGTAAACACAAATTGATTCTATTATGACTTTTCACATATGAGTTTCAATCGGAACATCTTATGATCCTTTGATAAATCCTACCAACATGGGCTAGAACTTAATCCCGCTAAATAAAAAAGCCACACAAATCATAAGGAATAAATCATATGAGATCGAATATTAAGGTTAATAAAAACCGAAATCAGACATCTCATAAACCGAATACACGTAACAAAAATATAAACATTCATTCACAAGCTACGTAATCGGTAACTATCACATGAAACAAAAATTATAAAATAATAATTTTATTCATAAATAATAATTATGATAGTTTTGTTCAACTAGGCCTTACAAAATATCGAAGTAAATCAACATATTGAATAGCCTAATTTTAAATAAGAACTTAATCTTATTTTTGCTTTACATGATTTATCTGATATTTTCTTCAGAAGGTTCTCAGTTACGGTCAGATTTCCTTTGCAATAATTTAGACCCCTTTTCCACTCTGACTCATCACCTTCTTGTTTTAGAGGCCACTGATGATTAGCAATACGATACTCATATCCAGAGATTCTCATATTAGCAGCAGCAATATCATCTTTGAGTAGATCCCTTCCCCAAATGAGTTCCATTGTTCCTTCGAACAGACTAGGAGAAAAGATTTTTGAAAGGGTTGTCTTGATGGGAAAAGTACAGTAATCATAACACAACCCAAACTTCCCTTTTTCAAAATATATGGAACTTGATTCGATAATTTTCTCAATTTTTTCCAGACAATATTCACAGACAATATCACTACATTATCTTTCATTCTTTATAAAAGAAATAGGATGTAGTTCTTTAGACATAGGCATAAATCTGCAGGAGTTAATTACATCCGAAATTTCTTCTGTTAGGTCTTCCTCATTTTCCACATAGGAAAAAAGCATTGTACAATATCTTGTGGTGACTTAATATTGTATGAAGAAGAGCAATTCCGAAACTATATATATAGACTTTTTTTTCCAAATGGTTCAAGAAAGGAACCTTTAAATTTCGGAAGTAAGAAATAAGGAAAGTATTTTTTTGGTTAAAACTAACCAAAATTTATCTTATGTATGCAAAACGAAGAAATTAAATCTCTCATCCTTAAAAAAAAAATGCATACCCATAAGATTTGAGTAATCAGTGACTCCTGATTGACTTCCTTTTTCGTCTTCCACTTTGTAACAGATTGTTGAAAGATACATGTGAATCGATATCACTAGATGTCTTTAGATCCCTTCTGAGTCTAATAGTTATATGTTCATAATTATCTCTATCTAAGGTCAAAACTTGATTGTTTACCTTATTCTTTTCTTTAGATGACTCGTTTTAGTTTTTTAGTTTAGACTTGGGAATCCACTTGGAAGAGGATTTATGATGAAAAAATTCTTTCATATCGTGCATCATTGCGATTTTCCAAGTTGGAACATCAGATCTTACATTTCCATTTATAAAGGTATTATACCCTGTTAGAGCCTTTGCTCGATCGAACTCGCATAGCGTTGCTATCTCAAGCTTGTTTGTCAAGTTTAGTTGCCAAAACTATAAGTCTTGATTTCTAGTCTACTTATATCTATGTCTCGGATTAGGATAAAATGTGTAGTTGAGCTTTAGACTTCACGATGTTCATCTATTGAAGACAAAGAACTACTAAGGGGAGCTTGTGGAACTTCACAACAAAAGGTATGTGGAGACTTGAACTCATCTATCACTCAAAAGTCTATTTCTACTCTATCTCCTATTGAGATAAAAAGTAGTATAGCTATATAGACTTTATATTATACACATTTGATATTTCGAGTTGAGTTTAACTCGCTTACATATTTCTCGAAATATGTGTTGGTAAGCTTTTACTTTAACCAATTTCATCTTTTATTCTTGACGAAAGTCAAAAGATGATCATGTGAAAATCGCCTAGTAACATCTTACATGATTTGTGTGAGACATTCATTTGATGTAGACTCAAAATGTTTCGTATTGATCTATTGATCACTTAAAAATTGCTTTGAAGCTAATCGTTTGTGTGAGATAGATATTCCCGTCTTCCAAGAATGTTTCAATGATTGAAATTGAGTTTAGAACAATTAACCATTGATTGGATATAACTCAATATGCGTACTTGTAGGCTAACTGTTGCAAGTTATTCCAAGTCCAGGAACCATAGTATGCATACTGTTTTGATAGTTGAAATCCGGAAACTTAGTATGCATACCCGTATACGTACCAGCGTAACAGTTCAAGTCTGGGAATTCAACTGAGTTTGGTTGTACGACAGTATGCGTACTTGTTCACATACTGGCGAACCTAGACCAAGTCCTGCTACTTAGGTATGCGTACCCATTTGAATAACTCTAGAACCAGTTTCATTTGAGTTATTTAAACTAGTTGTGATTGAGATGGACAAGGTTAATATGAAAGGGTTCATATGGCTAACTTCGGTCAACTGTTGTTGAGCCAACTAAATGTACACGTTTAGGTACGGTTACCTATGTTTAAATGAAGTCACATTTCATTCGTGTGTAACAAGCTAAGTTCGATCTAACGGTTGAAAGATATTAGCTTGAACCTAATCAGGTTTTCATCTAATGGTGAATATTGAATGCTTTGTTACCAAGGTAGCATTGATTGCAAACCATGTTTTGAAGACTATTTAAGGGAGAACTCTAGCAACTGAGAAAAATAATCCCCACACCTCCTGTGTGATACTAGTTGCGACTAGAGTCGATTCTCCTTTAACCTAGGTTTTTCTAAAACCATTATAGGTTAACGACTTAAAGACTTCACTAGGATTCTAAAGCCATACCCAATTATTTTCTCTGTAGTTGTGTGTTCAGATCTTACTTTGTTCTATCGTATTGAGTACTATCTTCTCTAAGATTTGCTCAAGATTCAATCTCTGATAGGTAAGATAAAAAGTAATCACAAACATCTTCATCTCATCGTTTGTGATTCCACAATATCTTGTTTCTCTACCATACGATTAAGATTATTGTGAGGTGATTGATATTACTTGGATGTTCTTCGGGAATATAAGTCCGGTGTATCAATTGGTTCATGTTCACCTTGATTTATTGAAAGACGGAACAAAAACTCGTAGGTATTTCTGTGGGAGACAGATTTGTATATCAAGTCTTCGACTTGTGTCGTAGCAACTCTTAGTTGTGGGTGAGATCAGCTAAGGGAATCAAGTGCGTAGAGTCATGTTAGGATTCAAAGGCGTAAGTGTGATATTGGTTAGGGCTCAACTACATTCCAGTCCGAAGTTACTTGTAGTAGTCTAGATCCTGTAGAGGCTTAAAACAGTGTGGTGTTCAAATCTGGACTAGTTCCCGGGGTTTTTCTGTATTTGCGGTTTCCTCGTTAATAAAATTTCTGGTGCCTGTGTTATTTATTTTCCGCATTATATTTTTATATAATTGAAATATCATAGGTTATGCGTAGTTCAATCAATTAGATAATCCAACCTTTGGTTGTTGATATTAATTGATCGGCACTTGAACATTGGTCTTTGGTACCGTTCAAGTTGTTTCTCATAATAATCAGGCTCTCGGATTTCCATCTGTTTGATTTGCTGATTACATTGAGAAAGAGAGATATAACTCTTTGATGTATTTTCCTTGAGTGATTATGACTGTCTAGTTGATTCTCTTGGAAGTATATTGGAGTTAGTCCATACAGATTGCTGAAACAAAATATTGGGTGTACTTGTTAGACCCCCGCTTTTTCAATTGGAATCAGAGCAGGAAAACTCGTTTAAGACCTTATAAGTCTGTGTTTGTAGTAATCTTAATCTATGGACAGAATATTGTCTCATTCTTACGCATACCAAAATGTCTTCCATAGTTTTTGATTATGCCAAATGTCTTCGGCTTACCTCAAAGGATAACTTCTTTGATGATTCTTCCGAATCCCGAGGTAGAAAATTGTTGCTATCAAATTCTGATAACATTCCCTCTGATGTGACACTTGACACTATGTCAGAAGATGAAATGGAACTCACCTGAACTTAAAAAAATCTGCTGAGAGTATTGATTTTCAAGATTCTAAAATAAAGTCTCTTGAAGAAAAACATGCTCAGCTCATTGATGAAGTTGAGAAGTCTCTTGATCGAGAACGGGAACTCTACAATATCGTTGAGTTCTTCTCTAATAATATCGAAAATCCTGTTCAAGAAACTACTCTACAGCGTGAAAAGGTTGGTGTTCTTGAAGATATTGTTAAAGAAGATTCAGTTAGAGAAAAATATTTGATCGATACTCATTCATCAGTTCCGAACAGCATTCATGCTGAAAAAGAGAAACTGGTTGCATCACTTCTTCTAGCACGGGAACAGTACAAATCCTTGGAAAAGGAAGACTATGTTTTAATGAGTAAAAACTCATATGTGCCAATCTCTAATTCTCGTATGGTATTATAGTATGCAAAGAAAATTACTCCAAATGAAGCATCTGCTGAGAAATGTTCACATGACTTGCAGTCTTCTATCAGGACTACTAATTTAAAATAGGTTCATTCCGATGTTTTTCTTCCACGAACCTGTTCCCTCTATGGGAAAAAAAAATCATTACGATTCAATTTTTTTTTGCGAGAAAGAAACAGATTTCTGATCTTCAAAATCTATTTCTTTTTGCTGTCGACGGAGTGAATTGTCTGACGACATCTACAATGGATTTAATTCCTGCTGAAAACCAGAATTTTCATGCACAAGGTTTCCAAAGTCACCTCTCTAGAAATCGCTAAAGGAACTGTGTCCCTCTTAATTGTGCTAATGTTTGCTCTACAAATGTACACATTCCCAGTGCTATTGAGAATAAGTCTGGTAAACCTAAGTCTATGATATGGAGTTCTCTCAATTCTGAACCTCTGGAACCAATCTCTAGAGGTTTTAGATTTAATCCTCGGAAAAATCCTTCTGATGGATGATGTAGTTTTACAAGTGGTAAGAAAAGATGGTTCGATTCTCGGACTTGGGAAGTTGTTGATTTTAGGACTTACTTAAATAAAATACTTAAAACTAGCGAATAAAATAAAGGATGATAATAATATTGAGAGATTACTGGGAATCTGGATTTCACCGAACTCTTTTTCTATGGTTCAATTATTAATTCTTTGACAATTATAACTCCAAAAATAATAGTTATTGACTCTAAATCTTTGCCAAGGTAGATTTTATAAAACATTAATTGTAAATGGTAAGCATGGATTATCAAAACACCTAAGCTAAGCATAAGCCATCAAACTAAATCACAACTAATTAATATAAAATCATAATTCAAATTATATTAATGCAAAAGTCGTAAAAAGAATTTAATAAAATTACCATAGTGTTGAGAATTGGCTTCCTCTGTTATCCCAGTGATGGGGTTTAGCTCATGATATCGACCACTCGCTCAAAAGAATAATCCATAGCTCCAAAAGGTGTTTTATTGACGAAAAAGTGCTAATACAGAGATACGCAACGTTTATAAGTGTTGCAATTGAACGATTCTCAGAGAATGATAAATTAAATGTGTTGCAGAATAAAAGACTGTCTGTATGAGTCTGTTCTTCGTGTTCTTGAGAACGACACTTTTGAAGTGTCAGTTCTTAGTCTTCTTCACCTGCTGCTGTTTCACCTCTGTAATTCACCTCTGCAGCGTGATTTTCTTCCTCTGCTCTACCCCAAATTCTCGATGGGTCAAAAGAAATCCAACCCAACCAATTTCGGCGATTGAATCTCTCCCAGAACATCCTAAAAGCCGAACCCTAATTTGATACTCGCTGCCAAAAATCTCCCGCCAATTTCAAATTCAAATGGTAAGGGATGACCTCCCCTTATCCATTCCCGGGGTGCGAATAGCAAGTGGTCGCCCTTTATTAATTGAGGTGCCCCTTATCCAAATGAAGGGTCTGAATAGTAGTTTTCTCCCACGAGCGCAAATACCACTTTTCGAGCCAATTTTCCCACAAAAGCTTATTTCTCCAAAAACACCTACAAAAACATAAAATAATCAAATAAGTATAAAATCGAGCACTAACAATACACATAATTGAGATCAAAATAGACACATAAATGCGTCTATCAAATACCCCCAAACTTATTATTTGCTAGTCCCGAGCAAAATTAAAATAAAATCCTAACTCACTGTCGCAGACATCGTCGATTGCATTTAGCATATGCAATAAGCCTTTAAACCCCTAGGTGGCCCTAGTGGCCGGGTTATAGTCTCGGGAGGGATTACAAGAGATATACCCACAAAAAATTTACTCCAGACCCCAGCTATCTAGGCAGAATCTTGGAAGGCACTAAAGAATCTCCTTGGTTGGCATACTTATTGACTACAGGAGGAAGTACCCTGATGCGAAATTCCAATTGCTGTACACGAGTTTGCACTCAAGCATACTAAAATTCATATATAAGTGACAGAGCTCTACTCAGATAGTCTCACTATGGACATCAATATCCGGAGTCAACAAATCACATGGATAGCTTAAGAGATGGATATAGAAAAAACATTGATAGTTTTGATGTTGTCTAGGTGAACAGTGTTTCTCATATCTGTCTGAAGGCCACTGCCAAAATGAACCTATCCTAATGGACTGAGATACTGGTATGACTAATATCAACACAACTGGCATATACAAGGGAACCAGTGGTCGACAATCCTAATTCTAGATCAACTAAATCTGGCATATACAAGGGAACCAACGGTCGATTTATTCACTGAATTTTTTTTTTTCATAACAACATGATAGATCTTGCGAATCCAAGCGCATGCTTCTTGTCGCCAGATTACATGGTAATTCCCGTGGATCCTGCGTTCCACGCTTGTTTAGGCGACGGAGACAGGGAGAACACACACATATTGCTATCCAAGTGTTAATATTTATTCATTTTTGAGAATTATTACGTTTGGTCTAATTGGTTTGGTCTTTTTTTTTTTTTTTTTTTTTTTTTAGTAACTTTATCACTTTATTTCACCCTAGCAGTGGTAACAACTTGAATCGTGAGCCCCACCAAATCACTTAGAAACATATTTTAAAAATAAAATAAAAACAGAAGGTGAAAAGGACTCAACGAGATATGGCGAAACTACCATGTTATTTCTAACACCTGAGCTCTGTACTTTTATGAATAGACTCTTTAGATGTTGCCATCTAATCAGATTGGTTCCTCAACTCCTACAACCAAGATGCTTCCATCCACTTAGATTATTTAGTGCTATCTTGAATAAACATAAATTTCTAGGCTCTGGAGTTTATTTATTGCAACTAAAAAGTTTCTCCCACACCCCCAAACTTAAATCTAACATTGTCCTCAATGTTCTAAAGATAAAATTAAAAGCATGAACAAGGAGAAACTGTTACCATTTGAATCAAAAGAGTTAAGGGAAGATATTACCGTGTTGCATGAGCATGGGTTACCTCCCAAGAAGTGCTAAATTTAAAGTCTTCATCCAGACGGTAAATACCATAAAATGGCTAATTACCTTTCAAATCATATATCAATAGTCGAAACAACTGTGGGTCAACAAAATCAAATAAAATTGCCACAATTATTAGACAACCGCACCAAATCAAAAAAATAAACAGACATAACACATCCTCATCCAAGGTTTCCTGCAAGACATTTGGGTTTTTTACGTGGTGCCCACTTGGGCTTCATATGAGTGTCTTGACAAACAGATTCTTCGAACTATGGGTTTCTAGTTCTTTGGATTTCCTCGGGACGAGATCCAGGAGGGGTCAGGTTGAGGAGTCGGAAGAGACTCGGGAAATACCTCATGTATACTAGGCTCGATTCCCAAGTTAGGGACTTCTACTAGGGATATTTGACCATCACTACCCCCAAACTTAGAGTAATCAGTATTCTCAGACAAACCTCTAACTATTGCTTGAATTTCTGGATCCTTGGAGTCTTTAAAATACTCAAGAGCTTCTTCTAGAGCACTACCCCCAAACTTAGGGTCATCATTATTCTCCGTAAGACCTAGCACTATGGCTTGAATTTCAGGGTCTTTAGAGTCTTTAAAGCACTCGAGAGCTTCTTCTAGTTCAACATTTTGGTCACCTAACTGACTTAAGAGAATCTCATCAAATTCATCCAAAGAATCATCCAATAAAGTTTCGTCCCAATTATCATGAACTATATCCTGAACTAAAGTGCTAATCATATTCACTTCCTCTGATTCATTAGAAGGTTGTCTAGTAACATTAAAGACATTTAGTTCAGTGGTCATATTACCAAAGGATATATTCATAAGTCCGGTCCTACAGTTGATTATAACATTAGATGTGGCTAAAAATGGGTGACCTAAAATCACCGGTATTTGAGCACTAGGGTCCTGAACAGGTTGAGTGTCTAGAACAACAAAATTCACTGGATAAATAAATTTATCAACCTTTATCAGAACATCCTCTATGACACCACGAGGGACTTTGATAGACCTATCAACTAACTGTAGGGTCATTTTAGTCGGTTTCAACTCACCAAGACCTAGCTGGATGTACACATGGTACGGGAGTAGGTTAACACTAGATCCTAAGTCAAGTAATGCTTTATCAACCATGTGATTACCAATCGTACAAGATATGGTGAGACATCCAGGGTCTTTATACTTAGGGGCTGTTTGGTTCAGAAGGATTGAACTTACCTGACTAGCTAAAAAGGCTTTCTTATGGACATTAAGCTTACGCTTTCGTGTACAAAGATCCTTAAGAAACTTGGCATAATCAGGCATTTGCCTAATTGCTTCTAATAAAGGAATATTTATGTTTACCTGCTTAAAAATCTCCATTGTTTCGTTGAAAGTCGACTCTCTCTTAGTTGGAACTAACAACTGTGGATATGGGGCTCTGGGCACAAAATGAGATCTATCGGGAACCACATGGGCATCACTAGAAATTTTATCAGTCTCTTCACTAGTGGCTCCTTCGGGCATCACTAGGGCTCATCTTGGGAACTAGAATGGGAACTAGAAGGTGGATCTACAGTATGTCCACTATTAGGCATGGCTACCTTATTGTATACCGTTTTACCACTCCCAAGGGTTGTTACAGAGTTCACATGATTGAACTCTTTCTCTCTATAGGATACTTCATGAATTGCTCTAGTGTTTGGTAGTGGTTGATTGGGGGACTTTTCCTTTTCTCTTTCGCTCAAAAATTCTGCAATTATACTAACCTGATTTTTTAGCTCTGAAATAGCCTGAGAGTTTTCCTGTAAACCTTTCTCAACCGTTTGCTTAAACTCTGCAGTTTTATGATATAAGATGGTTAGAGACTCTTCTAAACTCATTATTTTTTTATCCGACAGGTTCTGATACTGATCTGGCCCTAAATGGTTCTTAGTATACCCAATACTTGGGAGAGCCTGGGAACTACTAGACTGACCTTGACTTTGTCCCTTAGACCAAGAGAAATTCGGGTGGTTTCTCCAACCAGGGTTATAGGTATCGGAATATGGGTCAAATATCTGACGGTTTTCAAACCTAGAGTTGTTATAAAGAGCATGGGCTTGCTCTTCGTATCTAGCATGGTGTGACCCATGATTCATTTCTAAGGCTTCTAGACGCCTAAGAATATCTGACCCATAATCAACTCTATCGATCCTATGGATAGGATTTCTAGGTATTTCTGGTTCTCTCATTGAAGCCCATTGACGAGTCTTCTCGGCTAACTCGATGAACTCGTCAAAACATTCATCTGGGTCTTGATGTGTAAATTCTCCATCACTAATTGTTTCTACCTGCATACGGGTTTCACTATCAAGGCCCTCATATAAAATTTGGGCCATATGGGCTTTTTCAAAGCCATGATGTGGACACTGGTATAACAATTCACTAAACCTTTCTATATAATCATGAAGTTTTTCACCTAATTTCTACTTAAAGGTTTGGATAGACTGCCGAACAGATGCAGTCTTATGGTGTGGTTATAATTTCTTAACAAATGCCTCTACAAGACCATCCCAGGTGGTAATTGTTTTAGAAGGAATAAAATGATACCACTCTTTGGCTTTATCATAGAGAGAGAAGTGAAACAAACGTAACCTAAGCACATCTTTGGAGACATTCGGATAGTTCATTGTGTCACAAATCATTTCAAAATCTCTTATGTGGGTATACGGGTTCCCATTCTCTAATCCCCTAAACTTACGAAGCATGCCAATAGTCCCAGGTCTAATATCAAATTGGACCGTAGAAGCTGGTAGAACTACACCTGTCTCACGCACTACTTTAGACGGGTTCAAACTATCCCTAAGGGTTTTTACTGGGACCTCATCATCCTTTTCTTCAACCATTTTGGCAAAAATAGAAGTATTAAGGATATTTTCCTCAAGTGAGAAGAACGTCCAAAAATAGGACTTTCTAGATTAAGGTAGTCAAGATTCTTGTTTCCTAAAATATCACTTCTAGGTTTTCACGCATAAACCGTCCTAGAGCGTCTCTCTTACGTTCGGCATACAAGAATTCAACAAAATGTGCACATGCAAATCTTGGGCTAACTAATTTAGGTAAGCTTGGGTTACCTACGGCGAAATATACCCAAAGGTACGAGGCTGAGGTTTGTGGACTTTTGTTTGGTAACTCCCATAAGGCCCAAGGCACGGGTTCAGCTTACTAATCCACCAATTTTCCTAAACTCGGTAGTCTGACGAACATGCAATTGGTGTGTGCCGTGTTTTTTTTTTTTTTTAAAAATAAATAAAGTACTAAAAATAAACACAAACAAATAAAAGAAAATTACAAGTCCAAAAATAAATAAACAAACTACTAAAAATAAGATGAAAGTCTAAAAAATAAAATCTTCAGTTTCTCCCTTTTTGTAAGGCAAGTTCAACTTTCCACGTTTCGCTTCAAGCAAATCCTGCACAGCAAAAACAAAAATACCAAAGAAGTAAAATAGAACAAATAATAATAATAATAATAATAATAATAAATAAAATATATAAAAAACCTAAAAAAAAATGCAAAACCTAAAACCTAAACCTAAATACAAGTCCCCGGCAACGGCGCCAAAAACTGATGTAGTTTTACAAGTGGTAAGAAAAGATGGTTCGATTCTCGGACTTGGGAAGTTGTTGATTTTAGGACTTACTTAAATAAAATACTTAAAACTAGCGAATAAAATAAAGGATGGTAATAATATTGAGAGATTCTTTGGGAATCTGGATTTCACAGAACTCTTTTTCTATGGTTCAATTATTAATTCTTTGACAATTATAGGTCCAAAAATAATAGTTATTGACTCTAAATCTTTGCCAAGGTAGATTTTATAAAACATTAATTGTAAATGGTAAGCATGGATTATCAAAACACCTAAGCTAAGCATAACCCCATCAAACTAAATCAAAACTAATTAATTTAAAATCAAAATTCAAATTATATTAATGCAAAAGTCGTAAAAAGAATTTAATAAAATTACTATAGTGTTGAGAATTGGCTTCCTCCGTCATCCCAGTGATGGGGTTTAGCTCATGATATCGAACACTCGCTCAAAAGAATAATCCATAGCTCCAAAAGGTGTTTTATTGACGAAAAAGTGCTGATACAGAGATACGCAACGTTTATAGGTGTTGCAATTGAACGATTCTGAGAACGATAAATTAAATGTGTTGCGAGAATAAAAGAGCGTATGCATGTATGAGTCTGTTCTTCGTGTTCTTGAGAACGACACTTCTGAAGTGTCAGTTCTTCGTCTTCTTCACCTGGTGCTGCTGCACCTCAGCAATTCACCTCTGCAACGTGATTTTCTTCCTCTGCTCTACCCCAAACTCTCGACGGGTCAAAAGAAATCCAACCCAACCAATTTCGGCGATTGAATCTCTCCCAGAACATCCTAAAAGTCGAACCCTAATTTGATACTCGCTGCCAAAAATCTCCCGCCAATTTCAAATTCAAATGGTAAGGGATGACCTCCCCTTATCCATGCCAGGGGTGCGAATAGCAAGTGGTCGCCCCTTAGTAATTGAGGTGCCCCTTATCCAAATGAAGGGTCCGAATAGTAGTTTTCTCCCACGAGCGCAAATACCACTTTTCGAGCCAATTTTCCCACAAAACCTTATTTCTCCAAAAACACCTGCAAAAACATAAAATAATCAAATAAGTATAAAATCGAGCACTAATAATACACATAATTGAGATCAAAATAGACACATAAATGCGTCTATCAATGGATACTCAAAAAGGTTTGTATATATCTTATTTCTCTGGAATAAGAAATAATTGAAGGAAGGTAAGGAATACAAATCTCAAACATTTAGATGGTATTTACAATTCATCTCTCAATGTTCATGGTGGGATTACTTCTCACTTTGCTACCTATCTCTAGGTAATTTCATCCTTGTATCTAACTTGAGAGTTGCAAGTATGACATTTGCGAAATGCTCAAGTATACTATAGGTAACCATTTTTCTTGTGTTTGATTTAGCCGTTTACTTCTTTTGTGAAGGTTGAGTCATTTCTTGACTCCTTGTAACTAATGTATCTTTTCCTTATACTCTGATTAAATCTTTTAATTATTGAGCTGTGAAGGTAAGAGATGTATGAAAACAGAGTGTATTTCTCTTCTTTCTGGATATTTCTTGATCCACCAACCTTTCATTACCGGTCCACGAACTTTTATGTCTTTCTTGGGAGTTTTAGGGTTTCCATAACAAGGTTGTCCTTCTCTTATTCATAAACATATATATTTTATATTATTTTCCCTTCCCTATAAAAAAATGGAGAGATCCTCAAGACCTCAGGAAGTGGTGAATCTTGAGATGGAAGAAGACATTAAAGGATGCGATTCAATTCAAGAACTTGTCTTGAAAAAGATGATTGAAAGAAAACAGTGCAACTCCTGGATTGGAGAATCTATCAAAGATTTAATTCTTTTTCAGAATGACTCTAGGGTCGAATTTGTAAATCTTCAACTGTAAATAAATCAACTTATTGATGATCAGACCAAAATCCTTGAAAATCAAAAGATCTTGATCAGGAATCAGAAGAAACTCATCTTGGACTGTGTCAAAACTAGGCGACTTGCTGCATTGTTGATTGAAAATTTAATGTTCTAACTCATGAACATGGAGTCTCTGATCAAGAGAATCAAGGATATCAAGTAATACCTTTTATGATGGAGCCTTTCAAAGGTATGAAGTCATCAAAGAAACTTGATTTTGTCTAGGAAACTTTTTATGAGAATTTATTCTTGTGTGTTAAGAAGGATAACTAGGGTTTGGAATAACCTATATTGTGATTACACATTGTTATTGCCAATGATTTTCATCTTGCAATGTTTTTAGATTTGTTTATTTAAATTCTAATGTTTATTTGGAAGATGATTTTTGCAGTATTAATCTTTATTGGTTTTATATATTGCAAAAAATTGTTATGGGATATGTGTGTTTGCGTCCGTGAACTATGATTGTCCCATATATGTCAAAAGTTAAGTCTATTATGTCATTATGCAAATATTGATGGAAGATAGAATGGACTTTTGATAACAAAGATTAAGTCTATGATATCGTTATGCAAATATTGATGAAAAATAGAATGAATCTTTGAATATTCCATGATATTGATCTTTCCTGATCCACTTCTATGTGAAAGTACTGTACGGCTCTGTAAGTTTTCTTATGTTGAGCATTTCCGATTAAATTAATCATGGGTTCTCTAGTGGTTAATTTAATTGAGTTTTTCTGGATACAAATTCATGTTTCATGTAATTTGTTAATGTCCAAATAAATCCTTCTTTTCTTGTGAAAGTAAGGTCGCTCTTGTTTAACTGTCCTATATTCTAGATAATAACATTAACCACCTTAATAACAATTGGTGGATGAATTATGTCTAAGCGTTACGTGGCATATATGGAAGGAAAGATGCAATGTTCACTTCAATAACTCCAAAGGCACTGCTAAAAACTTAGCCAAGACAATTCAAAGATACATGAATATGAGAAAGGCGGCTCAAAATAAACATAGAAATAACTTTATGCATATTGCTTACAACAAGTATGCTGCTGAGACCAAAATTATAGAATACAGAATTCAGTGGAAACCACAACCAATATTTACTATGAAACTAAATGTTTCAATACACTTCGACAATATGAAAAATGTTTATGGAATTGGTATGATGTTGTATGACTTCACAGGGGAATGTACAGGGGAAAGATGCATTGGGAACATCGAGCAGAGAAACATAGAGACAACCAAGAGAGCTGCTCAGAAGGCTTTCAAATGGGCGACAGATTTGGGAAGCAGGATTGAGATCGAGTATGAATCTTGTGAGCTGATACATGGAAGATTCCAACTGAAAGAAGAAAACGTGAATTCTTTTGAGATTGCTACTTGGAGCACCATAAACTCCAATCAAAACTATCTGGCTTTAAATTTAGCAAACTACATTTCAAGTTGTAATATTAGTAGACAATGGAGGGGACCTGAAATAGGGAACCTGTATCAACAGATTGCTAGAAATATGGATGAAAACAATGAGGAACAAAACTCAAATGGAAACCATTACAGGGTCCAGGAAACCCTGAATGGAAACCAGTATCACCAGTTGTTACAGTAGAAGCTCTGATTAGCTTCACTTTTCTTATAAAAAAAAATATGTCGCTCTTGTTGTTCCTTTCGGGAATGACATTTTATGGGGGAGAGTTCTTAATTGAACTTGTGCTTAATTGCCATATCTTTGTGGGGAGTGCGGTTGTGGAATTTTGTAGGAGTTATCTTGTATCTTTATAAACTCCTTGATGAATACACTAAGTTTCGACTATGTGAAATCACTGAAACAAAGTTGATATCTTCTTTTTCAGTCATGAAGTATCTCTATGAGAATTTCATTATGATCCCGCTAGTTTTGTACCTTTGCCAATTTATATTAACAAAAAGGAAGAGAATTATTGTGTAGTTCACACTACAAATACATGTGGTTTACGAGATCATTATGTAAGGGGGAGTGGTTTTCATGTGAGATAATGTATTGACTAAGGGGGAGTGATACATATCATTGTAGTATTATTGTCAAAGTTGTGATATAATTGAACTTTGATGTTGTGTAATAATACTATGACATTTTATAACAATAATTGAGAACAATGGTTTTATTATTGTTATGGCTACGGATCTTCAACAACCATGATGCCGAGTTGAACACGTTCAGAATCACTGGAGTACTTGGAAGTGACTAAGATTTCAAGTAATGTTGAAGAACCAAGGAAATCAAGCATTTGGATGAGAAGCTACAAAATTTATTTATTTTGTAATCCGTATGTATTGATAGTTTTGTCACCAAAATTGACAAAGGGGAGATTGTTAGAGCACTTTGCAAGTCGAACTTGCAAGCGTTGTTATCTCAAGCTTGTTTGTCAAGTCTAGTTTCCAAAACTATAAGTCTTGATTTCTAGTCTACTTATAGCTATGTCTCGGATTAGGATAGAATGTGTAGTTGAGCTTTAGACTTCCCGACATTCATCGATTGAAGACGAAGAACTACTAAGGGGAGCTTGTGTAACTTCATCAACAAAAGGTATGTGGAGACTTGAACACTTCTATCACTCAAAAATCTATTTCTACTCTATCTCCTATTGAGACAAAAACTAGTATAGCTATATAGACTTTATATTATACACATTTGATATTTCGAGCTGAGTTTAACTCGCTTACATATTTCTCAAAATATGTGTTGGTAAGCTTTCGCTTTAACCAAGTTCATCATTTATTCTTGACGAAAGTCAAAAGATGATCATGTGAAAATCGCCTAGTAACATCTTACATGATTTGTGTGAGACAGTCATTTGATGTAGACTCGAAATGTTTCGTATTGATCTATTGATCACCTGAAAATTGCTTTGAAGCTAATAGTTTGTGTGAGACAGTTATTCCCGTCTTCCAAGAATGTTTCAATGATTAAAATGGAGTTTAGAACAATTAACCATTGATTGGACACAACACAGTATGCGTACTTGTATGCTAACTGTTGCAAGTTATTCCAAGTCCGGGAACCATAGTATGCATACCCGTATGTATACTGGTTTGATAGTTGAAGTCCGGGAACTTAGTATGCATACCCGTATGCGTACCGGCGTAACAGTTCAAGTCTGGGAATTCAACTGAGTTTGGGTATAAGACAGTATGCGTACATGTTCGCATACTGGCGAACCCAGACCAAATCCGGCTACTTAGGTATGCGTATTCATTTGCATACTTGAGTGGGTTAAGTTCTAAAATCGATTTGTTCATGAACTAATGCATTTATATAATAAGGAATGCAATCTTTTGTAAACCGTGGCTATAATGTTCATGAATTGATTCGAGTGAATCAAAATCGATTTTGCTTCAATTGTGTCTTGTACACTTCTTTGAGAATATAAACAATTGAACAACTCCACAACTAGTTTCATTTGATTCATTTGAACTAGTTGTGATTGAGATGAACAAAGTTAATATGAAAGTGTTTATATGGATAACTTCGGTTAACTATTGTTGAGCCAACTAAGTGTACACGTTTAGGTACGGTTGCCCATATCTAAATAAAGTCACATTTCATTTGTGTATAACAAGCTAAGTTCGATCCAACGGTTGAAAGATATTAGCTTGAATCTAATCAGGTTTTCATCAAACGGTGAATATTGAATGCTTTGATAGCAAACCCTAATTTGAAGACTATATAAGGGAGAACTCTAGCAACTGGGAAACCTAATCCCCACACCTCATGTGTGATACTAGTTGCGAGTAGAGTCGATTCTCCTTTAACCTAGGCTTTTCTAAAACCATTATAAGTTAACAACTTAAAGACTTCATTAGGATTCTGAAGCCAGACCCAACTATTTTCTCTGTAGTTGTCTGTTCTGATCTTACTTTGTTCTATCGTATTGAGTACTATCTTCTCTACGATTTGCTCGAGATTCAATCTCCGATAAGTAAGATAAAAAGTAGTCACAAACATCTTCATCGCGTCATTTATGATTCCATAATATCTTGTTTCACTACCATACGATTAAGATTATTGTGAGGTGATTGATATTACTAGGATGTTCTTCGGAAATATAAGTCTGGTGTATTAATTGGTTCATGTTCACCTTGATTTACCAAAAGACGGAACAAAAACTCGTAGGTATTTATGTGGGAGACAGATTTATCTATTCAATAGACTTTTCTGTATGAGACATATTTGTTTATCAAGTCTTAGACTTTGGGTGATAGCAACTCTTTGTTGTGGGTGAGATCATCTAAGGGAATCAAGTGCGTAGAGTCGTGCTGAGATTCGGAGTCATAAGGAACGTGATTGTACCTTAATCAGTGTAAAATTGGTTAGGGATTAACTACATTCCAGTCCGAAGTTAACTTGTAGTAGACTAGAGTCTGTAGCGGCTTAATACAGTGTGGTGTTCAAATCTGGACTAGGTCCCGGGGTTTTTCTGCATTTGCGGTTTCCTCGTTAACAAAATTTCTGGTGTCGTGTTATTTCGTTTCTGCATTATATTTTTATATAATTGAAATATCACAGGTTGTGCATAGTTCAATCAATTAGATAATCCAACCTTTGATTGTTGATATAAAATGTTTGGCACTTGGATATTGGTCTTTGGTACCGTTCAAGTTGTTTCTCATAATAATCAGGCTCGCGGATATTCATCTGTTTGATTTGCTAATTACATTGTGAAACAAAGATATAACTCTTGGATGTATTTTCCTTGATTAAGTCTGACTGTCTAGTTGATTCTCTTGGAATTATAGTGGAGTTAGTCCATACAGATTGCCGAAACGAGATATTGGGTGTGGTTGTTAGACCCCCGCTTTTTCATCCCCTTTTTTATTGTTCCTTTTAGGGATAACCTTTGAAGGATGAAATTGTGAACTATACGAATAATTCTTTTGTTTCATAACAAGACAATGGTTATCTGAGTTTTTAGAAGTAAATTTACCCAATTCTTTTGAAACAAAGGATAGAGCATCCTGCATCTTTCTAATCTTACAACTCCTTTGCATATGACCTTTATTTCCACAGTAGTAACATTGGTTACTAAAAGGAGCATAGATTTTAGGATTACCTTTGTGACATGTTCTGGCCTTTCGTACATACTGATTCTTAATCTTTGGTGACTCAGCATGATTACTTGCAGACATGTTTTCTTCTAAAATCTCACTCGAGCTCTTTGATAGATTGGGAGCTTCGGATGGTTTAGGTAGATCCTCTGGTGTGGAAGAACTCGCAGACTTTACAAATTTTATTTCCTTGTCGATTCCGCTATATCCCAAGCCACGCTTATCACCATGATTTCTTCCTGTTTCCAACAAAGAAGATAAATTGATTGTGTTATCATTGAGCCTTTTTAACTTTGCAACTTCCTCTTCCAAGGACTTAAATTTTTCAAGAGCATTGACAAGGTCAACCTTAAGAAGATTCTCTTTTGAGAGAACAGACTCCTATTTTTCTTCACACATTAAATGTTTGAGAATTAATCCTTGCTTCAGTTTCAATAAGTTTCTTATTCAACAAATAATGTTTCCTGTAGAGATTCTCATAAAGAGTTTTTTAATTTAGGTTTTCTCTACAATCCTTAAGAAGATATCGAGCATTCGGATAACCAGATGTTTGAGGGTAAAAAATGGTTCTGCTGTTTTTGGTAAATTTGGGTGTGTTGATGAGAAACGAATTAGTACCCTAAACAAATGCACTGCACGTGAGTACTTTTAGATTCGAGAGATCAATCTGTAAGACTCAGGCCTAAACCAATAAATGGTCATTCCTGATTCAATTCGGTCACAAGGTGAAGGAGAAGGGTTGATCTTAGGGAGGGAAGCGAAGAAGGTGTTTGGGATCAGAATGTTGAGTTATGAAGGTGCGGTTGTTTATGACTTGTCTCAGAAAATGGTTTCTGGCTACTTGTGTTGATAACACTTGTGTTCTGTGTTTGAATAGGTTGAAAAACCTATTTATACAAGTCATGTTCGAACACCCCTAATCTCGTAGGAAGTGGAAGTGATTAGGCAATGGAGAAGTGGAGTTGTGTAAAGAGTGGTGATCACCATGTTTCCATTATGAGGGGAAACTAATCACGCTTTCACCCACTATCTCATTGTTATTAACCGTCCGTTCTTCCTTGACACGTTCTCGTAATGGGCGCGTTGCACGCTGTAAACCGCCAGACCAGTACCCCGCTGAGCATCCCCGGTTTGTGACATGTTTGATGTCTCGAGTAAGTGGGTCAAGTCGTGGGACTTGCCACAAAGAATAGCATATGGTGCTATTAGGTTAAACAACTAAGTTGTTTTATGAGGATGATATAAAATATCGCATGTATTCGATGCGCGTAAAGCATCTCCTTTAAGCAACTAAAAATAATCGATGTGAATGAAGCATCGTTGTTTTTGAGCTCGATCGAATCAGTCACGGATTGAGCATCTTAAAAGTAGCACGACTAGCCATCTTTGGGTGATCGTTCGAGTGCCCTATGGGTGAATTATTACTTGGTCGATCACTCCATGTGGAGGAGTGATGGCCGATGATCACAATGCTACTTTGTTAGTTTTCTGAAAATAAATCTACACCGTCTAACTAGGCTGGCAAATTTGGATGGTCGTGATTGATTTGCGACAGTTGTCTATTGCCGTTGAAGCAATTTTTAGGGTTTAGAGGCCGCGCGGCCAACCCTATTTTGGCTAGTCGAATCAAAGCACTGGGCGTTGATTCGAACATGCCGATTGGCCATGTGTGAAGATGAGCCGCTAGTGAGTGCGTTGACATCTCCTGGGTCATCTAAAATCGGATCTAAGCCACTCGATTCGGCTGGCGAAGATGAGTGGTCATGATCGATTTGCGATAGTAGCATACTGCCGCAAACATGAATTGGGGTGTAGAACAGCCGCGACTACTCTAGTTCAATCGAGCGATTAGATGCGTCATTGGCTTCTCACAGGCAAGTCGATCGAATGGTAATAAAGTTGGACCGGCGGTGAACTCATGTCCACCTTCCTGATCGTCTTAAACACAATCTAAGCAGTCCAACTAGGCTGGCTAAGTTGGACGGACACGATTAATTTGCGACAGTTGTATACTGCCGCGACCCAATTAGGGTTTTTAGAATAGCGCGTTTGCTCTAGTTTGGACAAACATTTTGGCATTCTCTGGACTTGTCGTGGGTAGGTCGATCGACTACAGGAGGAGTTGGGTCGTTATTGAACACGCCAATACTCCTTTAATCGTTTGTAGGAAAATCTAAGCTGTCCAACTAGGCTGGCGATGTCTCTGAGACCTTTTTTTTGCGGTCTTAGCTCGTTTGAGCTTGTTTTTATACAGCGCGAACACCCATGTTTGGGTCGGCGTTTGAAGCACTTGTGAATGAGCAGAATAGGACTCGATCGACTAGGGCACTAGTGGGCCCGTCAGTGGTCACTTTAGTGATTGCCTAGTTCTGCTAGGAGTAGTCTAAGCTTGTTAAATCGCGCGGCCAAATCGTGTGGCCGTGATTATTTTTTGAGACTGATATGAACAATCCAGATTTCCTTAAGGAATTTAAACGTGTTCGATCGAGCTATCCTTTAATTAAAAGTGCGTCGACACGAAGATCTCTTTGTCAGAGGACGATGTAGCTCGTGCGAGTATTTTCATGCAGATTCTCAATACGGACACTTCGGGAGTTTCACCGCTACTCTGCTAAGAGTGAACATTTAATCGTCATGTCATGTCAATATTGAGAGTTCGACTGGTAACATAGCATAGGAAAATATCAGGCAGGTCAATGCATTAGTAAATAATGCAATAGGTTAAAATTTACAGAATATCTGGGATTGTTGCTTCACGCACCATTCTGGATAAATTTCATAAATATGTTGAATTGCTCAATACATACGTAAGCGAAGAGGTTTATGCACTCATCACTCTTAAATGTCCTTTATTCCTTTGCAGGATGACAACGCATTAAATATACTGAATTACTCAATACATATGTAAGTTGAGAGGTTTGAGCACTCATCACTTATAAATGGCTCATCCTCTTTGCGAGCGACAACGCATTAAATACATGGTTTTACACTTTTAGCCCTGAACTAAAAACCACCATCAACACCAGAGTAAAAGGCAGAAATTTTTTCTCAGTTTCCTATTTTCTCTGCAAAGAGTAGCAAGAAGTCCAACAACATCTGAAACTGTCACACTTCACAATTTTTTCAATCTTTTTTTTTTCAGTTACGTTTTCTTTTTTTAATTGTGACTGTTCATTGGTAGTATTCATGTAAAGATGAATATACCCATCATCTTCAACTACTCCTTTATCCCACATTTCATAAAATTCATCATTACTACCAATGTAAAATAGGTCTGTCTCACTGAACCAGGTTAGGTTAACCTTCTTAATTGGTGGTAACCGATATGCAACATGAACAACATCACTAAAGCCATTTAATCCCCCACAATTGACACTAACATTATCAAAAAACCTAACCTTGTTTGCATCAGATTGTTCAACCCTAAAACTTCTCACTAGGTTCTTCACATATTTCCAGCACATCATAAACACAACAATCAACCTTATCAGATAACAACCTTATCAGATAACATCCCATAATATTTATTAGACCAATTTTCCCTAATAAGGGTTTATGAGAAAAAAATCCCTAAATTCCCATTTCCTCAAAATTAGGGTTTACAAAGAAAAAATTGAAAATCAGGAAAAGGGTTTCTGATTACCAACCTCATTATGTTCGTGTACATTGTGACTTGATTTTGTTAGTAAACAATCGTTCGAAGCTCTGTTCTCTTCGTATCCACCATTAACGTAACCAAACAGCTGCCATGACTAACTGACCTTCATCATTATATATACACGAACTAACTATTAGTAAACCCTCACTGTTATTGATCTAAATCACTCTATTTTGATCGATCGCCTTTTTTGCCGCGAAGAGAGAAAAAATAATAACCCTAGAATGAAAGAGGCGACAACGAAGAGGAAGAGAACCTTATCAGTTATGGACAAATCTTCTCCTGGCTGTACAGATTATTCTCGAGATTCAACAGGTAGGCGATCTACGGTTACAGATCGGGTTTGGTTAGGTCAGGGATACATGGTAATCCGACATTACCATTTAACTCTGACTTCGCGGGACCCACCTGGTTAACGCCTAATCTAACGAAAGTAGGACTTTTTGTTAATTGTTCGTAGCACTGTGACCCTTTTGCAAATCGGGTCTTAAATGTGTGACTGTTTCGTAGATTTCCCAAAAAGAAACTAAAAAAAACCGGGAAAAAACTCTTCAGAAAAATCGAGAAGGAAAAAAAAGATAAATATAATAAAAAGATAATTGACACGTATCCTAAATTTAGGATAGGGATTGTGAGGTAACTCTACAACTAGACACCTCTAATTATCACACCATCCAAAGCTTCCAATGAATCTGTCCATACTCCATACCCAAATTTGGGGAGTATTTGCATGGTGTATCCGGGTTTCAAGGCATTAGTGCACCATCGGCTCCACAACTTCAGGGTTATGTGGTGGTTGGTGATTGTCTCGGGATTCAGCCTCTCATTTGCTAGATTTCAAGTACTGACTGTACTGTGTACAAAATAATTGTGTTTTCTGACGCTCCAGCACATTACATTCAATCTCAAACTAATTTCATGTGTACGTTTAACGGAGCCGAATGCATGGTAAAACTTGCAATTGCCCATGGAATTCCTTCTTTCATTTTTCCACGCATCCTATTCTTATACCTTGCGAAGCGGAGTCTAACTCCACTTTATCCTGTTCTCGACTCACCGTGAGACAAATGCAGCTTGTCTCTCCTATATGGGCTGGCCCGGCTGGGTGGGTAATGGCTTGTACTGTGTTGTACAACATATCACAGAACTACAAACTGAGAGGGTGCGAGTGCATAAAAGCATATATTTCCAATCTGTCAGATTTTATTTTATGAGCACGAATTCAAAACATATCAAACTGAATTAATTAGCAGTTTATCCATTAACATATTGGTCTATCATTCTAGTTTTATCATCTCGGGATTTGCTTTGTTAACTTCAGACCTTTATCACGCTGATCTTTATCCCCTGTCACTGCCAGCCTAAAAATTTACATCACCAGTAAAATATGCTTTGTTTAGCTTGAAATTCCAAGAGAATTACTGGATCATGTAACAATTTTTCGTCACCTAGATATTCGGATATAAATTCATTATGCTATATATGCTTGGGTTTACAGTTGGCGCATCAAACATAAGCAATCAAGTTCTATCCATTACGGGGCTACATCTCCAATGCTTCAGGGAATTGATTCTCAGGCTGGTGCTGTCTCTAACCACTACATATATATCAATGTCAGCATTGCCATTCCAATGTTTGAGCCTTCCATAACTTCAGTATAACAGATTATCAATGAGTAATTTGGCTTCTAGCCCTAGACTCGATTTATCAACGTCTTGTTGATTTTCTATCGTTCTATTCTTCTATTTTCTGTTTCCTACTAGTTTAAGCCTGTTTGTTACTAGCCAATCCGCATCAATTGGTATCAGAGCCAAAATCGATCCTACAAACTTCATTAGTTGGCGCTAGAAACAGAACCCCACAAACCCTAGCTGGCTGTAATGGCAGGAAGAGTTAGAAGTTGTGGTGGAAGAGGTACTCAAACTTATCAAGCAGAACTTAAAGAGTTAAGAGTTATAGTTGACAACATGTTGCGATGGTTGGATACACTAGAGCAACGTAGACGTGCGGAAGCCCTAATGGAGAACCCGGAAGGCAACCGTGGACCTGTTGAATTGTCGGAAGGCAGTCAAGAGGATTATCTTGTTACCAATCACACATCTATTGAATTATCGGAAGATAGTCGAGAGGATTGTGATCATGAAAACGACCCTTCAGATCTACTGCAAGGAGATTATGAAGATGGCACATGAGGTGTTTCATGAAACTTTGTTTCATGGACATGAATTCTCAGTTAACAACGTCGAACACCAGATCTTCGCGGATTGGAGTTCACCGCCAGTTTACGATATTTATCCGGAAGCTGAAGATGAAGTACTGCTTCCATCAGCTTGTGTTGAAACTGTAATCGGGGAAGGCACAAGAATTGTAAGTATTCCTGTAAACCAAGCTCATTCAGTTTACAAGGATCAAGATACGTATGTGGTTGACGATCGCAGTTTGAAATCTCAAGCTCTATATACAGTACAAACTTTATGTATTGTTGACGATCTTGATTTGCAATCAGACCACCACAAGGGAGAGGTTAGCTGCAAAGAAGTTTGTAGAGAAAACTATATAAGTAAAATTCATGGGCGAATTTTGCTTAACACCGGGAGGAATACAATGATGGAGGATTTACGACCAAACAGGTTAAGTAGTTCATCATTATGTTACAAAGGTCACATTCATGGAACTCAAGTTTCATATACGGCAGTAAGTATTAGTTTCTCTTCATGCTTGTATAAGGGAAGCGGTTGTCGTAAAGAAACTTGTGCTGAAAATTATGCAAGTAGAATTCGAGGGCGAATTCTCTCGAGCAGCGGCAGAAGATCGATAGCTGAAAAGTTATCCGAAAATACAGAAAGTACCATGTGCTATTCAAGTACAGCATATCCCGGTACTGCTATTCATATAGAAGTAGTTTTTGTGCATCCTGCAACAACAAGTATAAGAGGGGCAGAGATTTTATCTAACACTGGGAAAAATGTTAAAGTGGTAAATCTGCCGGAAACACTTGGAATTAAGATGGAAAGAGTTCTGTTGTATTTTAACCCTCACCAGGGGTCTTACTATATGGTGCACTCAAAGGGGGTTAATCTGCAACTAGTTGAGGAGTTGCCATCACAATTAGAAGGAGCATCAAGTGCTGAAACAAGTTTTGATTTGAATATCTCATATGATCTCGATAATGGTGCTGATGCTGCTGACAAGTCGAAATTACTGGTAAGCAAAGTCTGCTGTTTGGAAAAGGGTTTGAGAGCAATGTCATCTCCGGACATGTATTCTTTTCTGAATTGTGAGCCTAAGTCTAGTTGTGTTCTTGAGAGACTCATCTCTTGGACAATATCAGCTTATTGGTGCATGTGTTATTGTGCAACTCTAATTGTCATTGTCATGGTGCTTGTTTTGGCTCTATCTTCAAGTGATTGTGCACTTTCGATTGCTAGTCAGTGGGTTAATAACATTAAGGTTATTAGTCAGTGCTCGACAGTCCTTGCGAAAATTCAGTTTATGCCGAATTTTCGTATATATCGGAAATTGCATGGGAACAAAAAGGAAAAGGAAACCGCAGTCACTGCACCAAGGTGTTCAAGTGTTACTCGAGAAGATCTCGTTAAGCAACCTAAGATGGGTGACATTAATGTTGTGATGGTCATAAGAATTTTGGTGACTGGATTCATTCCTACAGTGAGTCTAGCTGAATTATTTTCGAGTCAGTCTGTACGTTGGCTTATGTTGCACAAGAGCGCAACTGAAGACCATGAAGAGAATGTACCAACTAAACAGAAGTTAATGCTCACTAATGGCACATCAACAAAAGAGAATCAATCCAACCTTGAGGAATTTATCGTTGTCCTAAGTAGTGAATCTCCAGAAGTCATTCAAAGAGCTTGTTGTGTGGAGGAAGTGTTAGTGACCAACAAAGATGTCAAGCTAGGTCACATAATTGTTTTGGAAGAAATCACTAGTAAGATTAGTGGGTTGTATACGATGGCAGCATATGCTAATAGATGGCATAAAGGATTACAAGGGAAACCAGGGAGAAACTTGTTGCTTGCGTGCCATGGTTTGACATCTAGCGCGGACCAGAAACTAACTTGTTTTGAGTATCAAGAAAGGGTGATGGAGTTAGTGCCTGTTATTGAAAACAACAATGAAGATTCGGGTTTTGTGTTTGACCGTGGAAAACCAACAAGGAACTTATATGGTGCACTGAAGTTGAATAACAATTCTTGTTTACTGTGCTTGAGGATCTCAAAAGCAATGGGTTTCGTTTTTGATCGTGGGAAGGCAGAAGAGACATCAAAGATATTAGAAGAATTTATAAAGCATCTCACCAGAGCTGAGATTTCTTTCAACCTGGGGTGATTGATGCAGGAGCATTTTATCTTTAGTTTTGATTGTTTTCTATTTAAGACGTTTTCCAAGTTTTTTCCTATAGGGAGGGCGTTTGTGTCCTTAGTCTTAGGTTTCTTTTCGTAGGGTTTACCTTTCTCGTATAAATAGGCTATTAGGTCGTCTTTAGGAGTGGACTTTATTATTGAATTTAAGAAAATAATCTTTAGATTATCAATGAGTAATTTGGCTTCTAGCCCTAGACTCGATTTATCAACGTCTTGTTGATTTTCTATCGTTCTATTCTTCTATTTTCTGTTTCCTACTAGTTTAAGCCTCTTTGTTACTAGCCAATCCGCATCAATAACCATACAAAAATGACGTTCCAAAGGTGTTACGACTTACTTGGACCAGTATTCGCTGGGAACTTAACAGCTGGTAAGTGCCACATACCCAATGTGCGATAGCACTTAATTTCCTGTGTAACTGAAGGAAAACTTCAAAACATGCTTGCCTTCTAAAGAAACCAAAAATAGAATGAGTTGGACTAATTGTCTAGAACAAGAAGCCCGAGATCCTCAATGAATGAACTTAAACACTATCGTGGACAGGTCTGCCCCTAAAATAGAATGCTAACTAGGAGGTACAAGTCACTCTAAAAAGGAATATGATGACACAAATTCCAGCAGGCACAAAGGAGTAAAACGAAACAGCACCAAGGAACGATATAGCTCATCACTCAATCCGCCTTCTCACCTGCACCAAGGTAAAGAAAGAAACAAATGACCGTTGAGTAGAATTTCAGACAGTTACATGACAGACAGATTTTAGAGATATTGTTTGCTCATACCAGCTAATCTTATGGAGTTAACCTTCTCTTTAAGGTTTTCTCTATGGTTTTTATGAAACGTATTGTAGAATAACTAAGAGGTATCCAGGTAGGTCGAGGGCCATATTGTGGAATATAACAATATCACTCAAGTATGCCATGAAAACCACATGCCTATGATTATCAGGATAAGGAATTCTTGTGGAGGAAATAATAAAAACGACAAGGAGACAAAAGCTGGAACCTTGGGAACACTATTTAATATACAATAACAAAGAAAAATACTGTCAGATCATAACCCCATAATTTTTCTTAAAAAAGAAACCGATATACAGGCATCACGTATTCTTAATTCAGGCTATATGCCCCGCTAACATGATTGTAGTTCAAGCTCACACTGTAGTGTCGAGCATCATGATTACATGCCAATTTCTATGAATTTGAAATATAAGCTCACATTATAAAGAAGATAGAACTACACATAACAAATTTAAATAAAAAACTAAGTATTTTTGCTATGCTGAGTCATTCCTTTATAACAAGGAGCAACGTAGCCTTCCTAAATATGATATGAAACTGAAGGAAATCTCATTCCATGTTTTATGGTGTAAAAAAAGGCATGGCCTGATATTGTAATATGCCCGTTTCTGGCAATGAGTTATCATCGCAGGACTAATAAGATAAGATGAAATTATTGGCTTCATTGACATGCACCAGCATATCTATGCATTAAACATTTAAGATTTTCTCATGGAGACGGAAGTACGTATAGAATAAGCTACCTAACATGGAAACTAGTGTGTAGTACCAAGTAAATGACATAATAACATGCACTAGTGAACTACTAGATATCAACACCACTGAGCAGCTATTCAACTATTAAGAATAAAGCAAAATTTCAATTCAGACAGTGTGTAAGAACTCATAGAAATAAGTCAAGTGATGTCGGAAGTGTGTCCGCATCTTGACACAATATGAAGTTTCTACAAATTTTTAATATACTTAAAAGGAAAACCCACTGGGAAGGCCACACAAGTTAAAAAAAGCACCGGGTCTGTTTGGGGTATCAAAAATTCAAATAACATTATCAACCCAATTCACTTGTCAGGAATGTACTTACTTAAACCAAGTTTCTTAGAAGTTGATTGATTTCTTCCACTAGCTTTGAAAGGTGATTTGCCAAGTACTGGAGGGCATACATATAAACAAACAGAGAACAAAATTATGATCGTCAAGACAACACGAAACACAATATGAACAAAGTAACCCATTAAACAAAGTAGTAAGTGAGAAACCAATTTCGGTTTCTATGCCAGAATTGACACCTACCATTGTACTCTACACAAATCTCACTGCATTATTTTGCTAATCTGATGGAGGTATTCGCCTTTTTATCTGCACCATGGTAAAGCAAGAGATAAATGATGATTGAGTAGATTTTCAAGATACGAATATTATTAAACTCACACAAGAGAAAAGATAGATTTTAAGAATATTGTTTGTTCCTACGCAAGACAGCAAGCTTCTTCCCTAGGTTTTCCGCCTCTTTGACAATTTTTTCAATCTTTTGAACATGTTCATTGGACTGCCAAGTCTGCATTAACTGCCTAGCAAGTTGACAACATTCGTTAATTTTCTTCCGCTCCTGAATAATCTCAGCTGCAGCTTCACTGGCTATATTAAAATTTGAAATTGAAGAAGATTTAGCTATTTAGCTTGTAAGAATTCTCAGATAATTGAAAAGGGGAAAAGAAAAAGAAAAAGTCGAACTTACCAAAATGATGAAGACGCACTTCATGCATTTTGTAAAATGATTGACTGTGAATGAGACTCTTCCATGATTTGCTGACAAATGCACAATCTAAAACAGATTTAATCGGTAAGAGACAAAAATTTGCAACGAGATCTCCACTGGGAGAACGTTGAAATACTCCATCACTGCAAACTGCAAGCGGATTGAAAGGTTACATGACATTATAATATTGAAAGAGTGGAATTAGGGCATGAATCATTTGTATCCCAAATTATAAACCAACAAAGATTCAATCTACAAGAGAGAGAGATTAACCAAGAAATAAGAATCTCACCTTATGTTAGGGTTCTAGACCTTTAACACAGGAAACAAACCTAAACCAAAGATAAGAACCGGATAAACCCTTTGAATTGGGGGTTAACCACCAGCTTTTTGAGAAGAAACTAAAAAATCTTAACTTTTGTATATTGATTGATAAAAACGTAATGAGTTTTGGCCAGGCTATTTATAGCTTCAAAGCCTTGGTAAACAAGCAAATCTATTTAAAGAATCCTACTCAAACTAGGAAACTAAGCTAGCTTTAATTAAGAGAACTAAAACAAACTAAATAAGGAAACTAGTTCGGTTAGGAGTTGGTATCACAACATCCTTCCCTGCTGGAAAAATATGCTTGACCTCAAGCATCAAAATCTGGAAAACGCAACAGTAGCTTGTCCGCATCTTCCCAAGTCGCTTCCTCAGTTGGATGATCTTTCCACTTAACCAACCATTTGGTTCCTGCATGATTCCCTTTCTTGAACATTCTGCGTTCTAAAATACTCTCAGGTTCCCAATAAGCATAATCAGTCAGAATCGGAATGTTAGTATCAACAATATTGTTGTTTCCCAATTTCAACTTCAATTGTGAAACATGAAAGACTCGGATGAATGCGACTTGTAACAGGTAAATCCAACCTATAGGCTACAGTTCCAATCTTTTCCAGAACTCGAAAAGGACCATAAAATTTTGGAGAAAGTTTAGAGTATGCCTGAGTGGAGACCGTGCTTTGTCTGTAAGGTTGAAGACGTAGAAAAACGAAATCATCCACAGCAAAACTGCGCTCAGTACGATTTGCATCAGCATATTTCTTCATTCTCTCTTGAGCAGCTTGTAGATGTGATTGTAAAAGTTTAAGAGTATAATCTCTTGCCTTCAAAGTAGAGTCAACAGCATGAATAGAAGTAGAACCTGGTAAATATGATGAAATTGTAGGGGGAAGTCGACTATAAAAACAGCTTGATACGGTGTCATCCGAATAGCAGATTAAACCGGTATTATACCACCACTCGCCCATGGAAGCCATCGAGACCAATCACTTGGCTTAGTTCCAAAGAAACAACGTAGATAACACTCCAAAGTACGATTCGTCACTTCGCTTTGCCCATCGATGCGGGTGATATGCGAATCGCGACACAACTTGGTATTTTGCAATGCAAAGAAAGCTTCCCAAAAATTGCTGATAAATATTGGATCTCGATCACTAACAATACTCTTTGGCATACCATGAAGACGTACAATCTCTCTCACAAAAATTTCAGCCACTGAACCTGCAAAGATATGGATGTGAAAGGGGTATAAAGTGTGCATACTTAGATAGTCTATCTACTACCACCAAAATCGAATTTTTCGATTAGAAGTTGGAAATCCATCCACAAAATCCATAGAAATATCTAACCATATATCGGTGGGAATAGGAAGAGGATTCAAAAGACCAGTGGAGATATGGCTTCGATTTATTCCAACCGACAAGTATCACACTTGGAAATAAAATCTTTGATGGACTTCTTCATTCCCTTCCAATAAAAATTTTGTTGGAGTCTCTTGAAAGTCCTTAGATACCCGTAATGACCACCAATAGGTTGAGAATGAAATTCATCCAAATAGTTTGGCGCACCATGTAGAACTTGAAGGTACCACTATACGGTTCTTATAACGTAACAAACCGTCGCATAAGAAAAATGCTTCTTAAAGTTGGCATCTTGCCGTAAACCGTGAATTAAGACCCCAAAACAAGCATCAGCATGGCATTCTTTACTAATGTCATCAATCCTTAAAAAATAGGCGTAGATATATGAAAGTATGAATGAGTACACCTTGAGAGAGCATCAGCCGCAACGTTCTCCTTTCCACGACGAAAAATAATCTCATAATCATATCCTAGTAACTTTGACAACCATTTTTGTTGTTCCATGGAAGATAATTTTTGATCCAAGAAAAATTTAAGACTACGATGATCCGTGTAAATCTTAAAGTGTCTCCCAAGCAAATATGGCCTCCATTTTTGGACTGCAGAAACAACAGCTAACATTTCTTTGTCATAAATAGAGAGGTTTAAGTTCTTGCCTGAAAGAGGTTTACTAAAGAATGCAATGGGTTGCCTTGATTGCATTAAAACAGCCCCAATACCTGCTACTGATGCATCGCTTTCTAAAGAAAATTCTTTCGTAAAACTGGAAGTGCAAGAGTTGGAGTTGTAGTAAGCGCCGTTGCAACGATTTAAATGCGTAAGTAGCTTGGGCTGTCCACCGAAAAGCATCTTTCTTAAGTAGTTGTGTTAACGGTGCACTTAGAACACCAAAATTCTTCACAAATTTACGATAGTAACCAGCTAACCCAAGAAAACCTCGTAACTCTTTAATAGACGAAGGAAGTGGCCAAGATAATATAGATTGAATCTTATCGGCCTCAACGGAAACTCCGTTAAGAGATTATATGACCCAAATACCCGATGGATGGTTGTGCAAAAGTGCACTTAGTATCTTTGACAAAGAGCTTATTAGTGCGTAAAATATTAAACACAATAGCCAAATGTTCTAAGTGATCAGTCATATTCTTGCTATAAACTAGAATATCATCAAAGAAGACAAGGACAAACCTCCTTAAATGCGGCCTCGAAAATAGTATTCATTAAACTCGGAAAGTTGCGGGTGCATTTGACAACCCAAAAGGCATAACCAAAAATTCGAAAAGGCCATCATGTGTCCTAAAAGCAGTTTTAGGAATATCAGGTTGATATAATCGAATTTGATAATACCCCGAGCGTAAATCCAACTTAGTAAACACAGCAGCACCAAACAATTCATCTAGTAATTCATCGACTGTTGGAATTGGAAAACGATCCTTAATAGTTATCTTGTTTAAGGCTCCTGTAATCCACACACATACGCCAAGAGCCATCTTTCTTACGTACCATAAGAATAGGAGAAGAATAAGGACTTGAACTAGGACGTATGAAACCCGCCTTGTTGGAGCTCAATAATTATCTTCTCAATTTCGTCTTTAAAGAAAATGAGGATATCGATAGGGACGCACATTACCGGTGAGAAGAATCAGGTAATAGCGGAATACGGTGATCATGAGCACGTTCAGGTGGAAGAGTTGTTGGTAATTGAAATACATCAGCAAACTCCCCGAGCAATTTTTGCACTTCCGTAGGAATAGCAGAAGTGTGCATGGGAGCATTTAATGCTGATAGTTGTAGACAAACCCCATAATTTTCACTACGCAATAGGCGCTGCATTGAATGTGCGTCTAAAATCATTACTGAGGATTGGTTGTTACCCATTAATGAGACAACATTTCCATTAATGTGAAACTGCATGGTTAATTGAGCAAAATCCCACTTAATTGGTCCTAATGTTCTCAACCATTGAACACCCAAAACCGCGTCACAGCCACTAATATCAAGCAAGTGGAAATCAGTGGTAAACTTATATTGCTGAAGTTGTATAGGAACGTCGACACAATAACCCTTAGTGTCCAATTTTCCACCATCACCAACCGTAACACTTAATGGAGATTTTGTAGAGAGAATCGAATAACCACATCGCTTAGCCACAGATGGATGCAAAAAATTATGGGTGGAGCCTGAATCAAGCAAAACCGTAATCGATTGAGTCTTAGTATTACCAAAGAATGCGCATAGTTCTAGGAAACGTAGATCCAACTAATGAATTGCAAGAAATTTTTGGCTCAGTTTCAATGGAATCGACAACCTCAAAAGCAACCGGCATATCATCAGGAGAGGAAAGATGTTCAACCGCAGATGGTGTCGTAGAATCTTCATAAGACTCTTCAGAAGTATCCAAAATAGTTAACCTAGGATTCACACACACATGAGTAGGTGTAAAAAGTTGATCACAGTTAAAGCAAAGGCCTTTTTCCCTTCTTTCTTTTTGTTCAGCTTGTGATAAACGTCGGGCTCCTGGAGGTAATGAAGACTTATTGTATGGAGTAGGTCGAAACAGTGGCGCAGGTTCGAATGGAGGAGGACGATAAGGTTGTCGGGCAAACAGACTTGTTAACAATGATGTAAGCCTCTTCCGATGAAGTGCCTTAGTAAACGCCTCAATCAAGGTTGGTGGTGACAATAACTTAACAAAGAGCACCAATATGTGGTTTAAGCGGCGAATAAAAGCAACTTATCAAGAAATCCTCAGAAAATCAACAAAGTTTAACAATCGTTCAAACTCAAGAATATGATCACAGTTGGAAGACTTTTTGTTCAACGGTACTAATAGCTAATCGAGCATCCACAAATTTGTCCGGGAGAAAATCGTTCACTTAATTAAGGAACAAAATTGTTCCCATGTAGTAACTTCAGCTTTTGGTGCGTCTCCATCGAAACCATTGATTAGCTTCTCCTTTAAGATGTGCAAAGCAGCCACAATGATTTTCGAGCATCGAAGCATTGTAAACACTAAAATATTGGTCCGCATTAAAGATACAAGCCTTCAGGATCTTCGCCAAGAAATTGGAAAACTTAATGTTAGGGCTAAATTGTTGAGGTTGACCATGATTAGGTGGTGGAGGTGGTGGCGGTGGAGGAGGTGGTGCAGCACCAAGATGCTGTTGCACTGGAGGTAGAAACTCTCTAAGCACATTACGGAAAGAGTTTTCCATTGTGGTATTGAGAGCTGTGCTAAGCTCGGTGACAAGGGCAATGACGCTCCCCGTTGACGTAGCAATAGTTTTGCTGCCTTCTTCTTGTTCTTAGCCTCCTCATCAAGGATATACATGTTGTTGAAAGTCTCACCAAGAGAATCGAGCTTATCCTCCACGACGTTAAGTCCTTCGAAGATGTTTTTCAAGTTTTCTGTGTAAGACATGATGACTATAAAGAGAGAACCTAAAAAAAAAAAATTGGTGGATTTTTTTGAGATTGAATTGAACCTGCTCTGATCCAGGTGTTAGGGTTCTAGACCTTTAACACAGGAAACAAACCTAAACCAAAGATAAGAACCGGATAAACCCTTTGAATTGGGGGTTAACCACCAGCTTTTTGAGAAGAAACTAAAAAATCTTAACTTTTGTATATTGATTGATAAAAACGTAATGAGTTTTGGCCGGGCTATTTATAGCTTCAAAGCCTTGGTAAACAAGCAAATCTATTTAAAGAATCCTACTCAAACTAGGAAACTAAGCTAGCTTTAATTAAGAGAACTAAAACAAACTAAATAAGGAAACTAGTTCGGTTAGGAGTTGGTATCACAACACCTTATTCAGAAGCTTGATTTAGTAGTGTAACTCTCAACCCACTAGCTTATCTTCTTCAGTTTACAGTCTAAATAAAAATCGAAGGAGATTCATATCAGAAAAAAGTAAAATCCATATCATTAATCCCCAAAATCAGGCTCAGAATTCACATGATTAGAAATCGAAAACCCTAGAAAGGAAATACACTTACTTTACTTCGAGGTAGAAGTATAAAGACAACAAAGAGGTTAAAAATTCAAAGGGAAAGAGAATGCAAAATGAAACTAATGGAGAAGAAGAAGAAAGAGGAGGAGAGGGTTTTCTGTTCTTTGCTTTGCGGGAGAGGAGAGGGGGTTTGGCACAGTGAAAAGTTCAGGATACAAATCCGCCGTACATCCTCCTTTATCTTATTCCAAGACTTTATCGCTTAAAGACGTAACACTGTACCACCACTCACGACTGACAAATTACAGGAGCGTAGAAGCGTTGTGATTTGACTATATACTTACGGCACGGGGTTTGGTATGTTCTTGGTACAACGAAGGTTAGCTTCTTAACGTATTCGACACCAATCTTATCTCTAATATAAAACAAAGCATGGACAACTTAGCTTAGATAAAGGACGCTCTGGATTCATTCTTGGGGAAGCTAAATCTATGGTTGTGGTTGTTTACATCATTATTGTATCATTAATTTTTTATAATGAATATTTTATTAATTTCTCATTATAAATGTCTTATAATTATGTTAATTAATATACTTTCATTAAATTTCTTATGAATTTTTCATTATAAATATCTTCTTACATCATAAATATCTTAATTTAATACATGTCTCACAATTTTCTTAATAAATATACTTTCATCATTAATATTTTATTAATGTTTCCTTATAAATGTCTTATGATTATCCTAATAAATATTTTTATTAAATAAATAATAAATTTGTTAATAATCATATCAATTGGATAGTATTTGTTGGTGGTCCATGGAGCCGGTGATGAGGTAGTGGTGATGGGCGGTTCTGGTGGTGGTAGTGTAGGTGGTCAGTGTGGTAGTCAGGTAGTGGGGAATTCTTACTCTATGTGAAAATAAGCTGGTTATAAAAAAAAAAATAAATAAAATAAAAAAAAAAAAGATTGTACAAATGACATAATTTACCCTAAAAACAACTCGATAAAATTTAACGTTAATAGTGTAATGTATATGTTATTGGGATGGTAACGGTTTTCAGTTGGTCCCATTATATGTTTCATTCGGTGGTTTCTTCTAAACACCTATTACGGTCAACCTAGCAATTCTCTAAACAAAAAAAAACCATGGAAACAGAATGCATTAACCCAGAGTAATAGGTTAATGCACAATCCATCGCGTCATGTGCTTATTTTAGAGCTCCCTTAGGATGGATTGTTGTTTTCAAGTTCTCTCTTAATTTGCATGTAACAAACTAAGAATAAGAAACTTCACCTTCTGGTTAACCTCCCAACTTCTCTTAATTTGCGGACAACATAAGTTTTGGAACAACAAGGCCCTAAAATGTAATCCGATCCACCGGCCATTACGGTGAGAAACTAACAATGGCATTGACGTTATTTCGGTCAACTTATCTCGATTTGATTCCAGCCGATTTCCACATTAGCCTGACGTTAATCCGTGTAGAAAAAGAAAAAAAATCAATCAATCCGATATAGCTCCGTGGTATAGCATCGCGCATGATAACGTTTTTGGAGTAACAATTAGAGAAGGAGAAGAACTTCTCTAGCAGATGACATATCATCAATCGCAGAGTCATTGTGATTACCGCAATTTCATTTTTCCGATAGGTCTGCGGTTGGGTTAAAGAGTCACGAGAATAAAACATCGAATGGGAATAATTGCTTCCCGTGTAAGGGTTAACATCTAATCGATTCCAAATTTCATACTTATAAAAAAAAAAAAAATGGAATCACGAATTAAGAACAAACTAAGAATAAGAGCTCCTTAGGATGGATTGTTGTTTTCAAGTTCTCTCTTAATTTGCATGTAACAAACTAAGAATAAGAAACTTCACCTTCGGGTTAACCTCCCAACTTCTCTTAATTTGCGGACAACATAAATTTTGGAACAACAAGGCCCTAAAATGTAATCCAGTCACCGTCCGTTACGGTGAGAAACTAACAGTGGTATTGACGTTATTTCGGTCAACTTATCTGATTTGATTCCAGCGATTTCCACATTAGCCTGACGTTAATCCGTGTAGAAAAAGAAAAAAAATCAATCAATCCGATATAGCTCCGTGGTATAGCATCGTGCATAATAACGTTTTGGAGTAACAATTAGAGAAGGAGAAGAACTTCTCTAGCGAGATGACATATCATCAATCGGCGAGTCATTGTGATTACCGCAATTTCATTTTTCCGATAGATCTGCGGTTGGGTTAAAGAGTCACGAGAATTAAACATCGGATGGGAATACCGCTTCCCGGGTAAGGGTTAACATCTAATCGATTCCAATTTTCATACTTATCGGAAAAAAAATGGAATCACGAATTAAGAACAAAAAACATTGTTATGCCAAAAGTGAAAACGTATTTGTGGCCACCTAAGTGAAGTTTACCTATTGTCTTTTGGTACAAGACCATTTTGGATTTGATGGAGGGCAACCAATGGGTTATGTATCTTTTTTTTTTTTATATGATCCGCGGCAAGACATGTTTTGGCGATATAAATTGGGCAATGAACATATAGACAATGATCAACTCCCGTGCTGTTACGGCACGGGTCAAGGCCTAGTTAATGTATAATTTAGAACGATACATAAATTAATTAGGGGATATGATTTATTATTCTTATCCAATGAACCTTGCTAAGGGGTGATTTTTGGGTGCGAAAATACTTAACCACCCTTTAACTTAATTAAAAACCCATGGCTTCGTTAGGAAGGTAAGTGATACCTAATTTTACTTAAAGTGTTATTGTTTTTTTTTGAAGGTAAAGCTTTAAAAAAATATAAATAAATAAATTGTAACTGGAATTTTTCAGTTTTCGTTCTACCGACATTGTATTCATGATGAATACCCTGCCCACAACTTCTACCAGCAGTAATTTTAGCATGAATGCCATGCCGATTTTCTTATGCCGGCATAAAAACATATTTGAAAACCATGCCGACACGGGTTTGCCGGCATGCTCGATATGAAAACAACAATGCCGACATCTTAGCGAAAAAAACTTAAGTTTTTGCCAACTTGAAATATGTGCCATCATGCTCGATAAAAGAATTTCACATATTTTCTATACATTTTTTTCAACTCGCCGACATATTTTTTTTATATATACAATGCCTGGAACAGTTAAAATTGGAGGGATACGATGCACCAACATAGAAAAAACTATGAATACCATGACTATTTTAGGTTGTTCCGGCATGGTATTCATAGTTACATCAATGCCGACAGTGACTTTTTACGGGTGCAGCCATGGTGAATCTAAAATTTTTGGATGGGGAAGATTGAACATAAAATACTTGTTTGTTGCTGACGTGAAGACTTTGAGACATCTCTTTGGTCACTATGGTCAATCATTTCAACCAAAATTTTTAAACCCAACACTCATACTTCTAATCTCTCCAAAATATTAATGATTTATCCAAAATCGTAATGATTTATGTTAACTAAATATGATTAATTAGTGAGGGGTAGATTAGGTATTATAAAAAATCCATGGATATGGGATAACCCCACTTTACTATTTGGATCCTTATCCTATCTTATTATCATATCCCCAATTAATTTGACTATCCCCCAATTATGGTTTCGTTCATAATTTATTGTTGATACTATATTTCAACATATGCATCTCAGACGGTTGGCATAAAAAAAAAGTATACATGCACATATATATATAGATGTCTTAGACGAATTTAAATTATGCAACAAATTTATTATGTGTAGAATTTGGATATATATTTTGAGGGAGGATCCATTCACACTCTTATTCACAATATCTCATAAGACTTGTTTCGATATTTTTATAAAATTCGAAGGATAATAAATTTAAAGTTAGTATTTTGATGCGCTCCTCTTACAAAATGATATCTATCCTACAAAATAGCAGAGGTTTTGAGTCATGGACGATGGATAATATTTGGAAATACAAACATTACATCATATATTAGAAGAAGAAAAAAAAATATACAAGGCCATTTCTGTGTTACCATCTACTCCCTCCGTTTTTAAATAATAGGTGGTTTTGTGTAATTTGTACATGAAACCAACCTATTATTTAAGAACGGAGGGAGTATTTTTTAATAGAAATTCATCGAGTTTTATCAATATAGAAAAATTGGCTATCCTATGAAACAATGTGTGATTTCGTGAATAAGATAATACACGATTCTATTTCATATTTAACATATACATTACATATAAAAGTACTAATCGATGCATCAAATTCAAAAAAAAAAAAAGGACAGAAAGAAAGAGCCGCACCGATTCGATTCTGACGGACACTCCCGAAACAAAGGTTTCAAATAGTTTAGTACCAATTTTGCAATGAAAAGAATGGTTTTATATGCATAACCATACAAAATTGCAGAGCCCTTTATACTTTACTCCTAGTCTCCGAGATGTTGGTGGCATGACCCATATCCATTGTTGTCTTAGCTTTTGAAGATTTCGTACTAACTAACTTGATCCACCAAAAGATAAACGCCTCTTTCACAGATGGTGATGGGTGCAAAGTATTCAACAAATTTAGGGATAAGACGGAAATTGTTTCAATTTGATTACGTTTAACATAATGACAATGCATAATATAACTTGTGGTTCTCTCCAAGATCTTCCGATCAAACAAAGCTATTATGTGAGGATTTTCTTGAGCATACATCAGATCCAAATGATAAAGTAAGTTAACAAACATGTGATCTAAAGGACCCAAATGTTATTGGAAGCTCAGAAAACATGAAGGCTCACAAACAATGTCAGCTAACATAATCAGATAAGTTACCTATAATCAGCTAGAATCTAATTCGTTCAAATACCTGTATCCGAAGGATATTATGAAGATTACCTCAACCTGGTCACCTTTTCCATCCGCAATGCTTTGATGATCTGGGAAGTGAGCACCAATTCTAAGGTAATACATAAAACCGAAAATAAAATCAAAATGGAACATATTGGACCACACAACAATCTAGGATATGAAAATATATCCGCGCATTATGGATCAAGATTTTAAATTCCACGGAGTTTTACTCGTTGCTCGCCACTTTGAATAAAATCAAGATTTTAGGGTATGTCACTCCTTGATTTCACCCTTTCATATGGCTGATCTACGAACACTAATCCATGATAACTAATCGGAAATAGCCAGTCCAAAACAGGATAAGTAATCAAATGAGCAAAGAGAATTATTTCGGTTCTTGAAAATTAATCTTTGGTGTTGATATATAAATAACGCAAATTCAGAATACCTGTTTTGAACAGTAGCAAATTCGGAGTACCTGTTTTGAAACAAAGTAATTTCATTGTTAACATAATCAGATAAGTTACCTATAATTGAAACGATCCAAAAGCACCCAGGAAAAATAAAAAAAAACAACAAATATACTTAAGAGGAACTGAAATGTAAATGAAAAGGGAAACATCAATACACAAAAGTATAATAACAAAGAAAAAGGGTTGAAAGAAATGACCTTGCATGTAAAGCAACACTGGAATCGCACCAAATTTGAGAACCCTAATTTCCTTTCTTAAGATTCAAAATAACAACGATGAATTGAGAATCAATAGCTATAAAAATTCCGAATAAGCCTAAGGCTTAATAGCAAAAATCAAAACGCAAAATTGGGAGAAAGATATAAGAACCTCAATTTGAGTAGTACCTGGGATGAATCGATCGGTTGGACTGATTTCTCGTACGCATAGGTTTATGAAAATCCATTCCATTGCGTTTTATGAGCTACAATTCGAAACGGATGGGACATTAAGTTCGTCTATTCGTTTTTCTCCTTCCGGATTTTTATTCAAGAATTAACGAAATGGGTGAGAGAGGGGAAAAGCAACCACGTGGCACAATCTCGATAGCATTTTATACAACCAAAATGTATCCTATTTAGATGAATCAGGACCGTCCTTTATGTGTCCCAACTTTGGATCACCGTCCATATAGGAAAACACCATTGTCTCTTATAATATGGATACGATAGAAAGCTATGGTTGGTGTTATTATCATTGACGTTAAACAAAAATTATAGAGAAAAGCTAACAACAATTATCTTAATCAACCAAAACAAAAGTGAATCATACCTTAGGAATAGAGTTGTGCAAAGGATGAACCTTTGGGAAGGAAATTGATTATAAAAAGGATTAAATTAAGAGTTAAGTTAATGGGAGGAGTTAATGGGATGAATAAAAGTAATTCCCAAATTAATGTGCAATAAATTTAAATTCATTATATTAGGTAAAATTAATATTATGTGAATTAATCTGGACCCTTCTTTATATGCCTAAAATATAGACTGAAAATCTTAAATATGTAGCTTAATCTGGACCATTCTTTATATGCCAGAAATGTAAATGAATAACTTAAATAGGTGCCTCAATTTGGTTTGTTCTTTATGTGTCCAAACTGTAGATCTCCGTCCAAATAGAAAAACACCATTGTCCCTTATAATATAGATATAAAGAGAACCCCTACTAGGCACTGTTTATGAACAGTAATGAAGGTGTAATTTTTGTACATCCTATTTTTCCCATACTTTAATAATTTTCTTAAAAATAATTTTTAAATTAAACGAGGCTAAAATGGTAAAAGAACAAAACAAAAATCAGTACCCAAATAGAGTCGTAAGAAAGGGTTGATCACATTCGGGGTCCATAAACAAGTAAATATACAGTTAGACAAGGACAAAGGGGAGACACGTGTACAGAGAAGCTGCCAAAAATTTCATCTTCCAAAATTGTCCTTATGTCATGACCAAATGAGTAATGTCTTACACATAAAATTCAGGGCATAGTAGTAATTTGCACGTGCGGAACAATCTTGTATATTAAAACAAAAACTTCACCAGAAAGATGAAGTTTAGGAGTACAAAAACTGACAAGCTAATTGTTACCAACAACTGCCTCCCGATTTGATATAAGCATTTACTTGCCGGTGGAAAAATATGACACCGAATTTTTTTTTTGAGTATTTTTTTTTCTTCCACTAACCAAAAAACCAAAACCAAACTTTTTAGAAATCGTGCTAGGTGAACAGCTAGGTAACAACTGAATACCAACTGATCCCACATGGCAGACTGGAGTGATTACTCCTTCAAACCACGTCATCAAAAAAAAAAATTATACGAAAGAAGTTTTTACTATATCAGAACACGTAATTTTGAGTCTTTATTTTTGATCAAATTAAGAAGCCAGATCTTGACACAATACATATATATCATAAGACGTAAGAGAACTTGAAATTCCAGTTATCATTATCAATCAAAGATACTCATTACTTTTTCTTTTTTGAAACTGACACTCATTACTTCTTTTTCAAAGATTAAAAACTCCTTTAAATTATCCTTCCCACTGCTAAAATTAACAACCGGCCAAAGGGTTACTCCTCACTGTTTATTTTTCTTTCTCTAATTTTGAGTTTTATGCATTGATTCAGAAGCCAGACCTAGAATCAAATGCTCTTCTTCTTCAGAGAGTAGTTTTCCCATTCCTTGAACCAGCCGATGCTATTCAAACAATAAGCTCTTCCGACTAAAATACAAACACCCTAGTTTATGTAATTAAGTTTCAATATTGCGATAAATACTATCTAGACCGATTTTAATTTAGTTTTTATCAACCGAAATTGAGAAAGTTCTGAATCGAATTAATGGATTAGGGTTACTAAGATTTTCCCCAATTTTTATGTGAAACTTGATAATTAGGTAAAAAATCACCACTGTGGAAGAAAGGGATACTACGGATCAGTTTGACACAAGGTTGCAAGCATGAGACTTTTGTGGATGAGAAATAAGTAGATGAAGTCTTGAGAAAAACAGATGATGAATGAAGACGAAGATAACAATGAAAATGGAAGACATTTGAAATTAAAACACAGATTATCTTTTCTTGTTTTCTGCCTGATGACATGTCAAAAAAAGAACACCCGTTTGTGCCAAATCTGTTGCCACGTCAAAAATCGCCTGTCAACCGGCTTGTCAAATAGCATTTTCGACTTTTTAGTCCCTTACAAATCAGGGTAGAGCAGAGATAATATCTCGTGAAGATCTTATGTCCTAAAATATGGCTAAGTTTCTACGTCGGCTCGCTTGCCTGAGCAATCTGTTCATAGACAGTAGTAAATCCTTGGCACATTCCGTGTCGCGGGTGGAATAGGGACACATTATTCTAGTAAGGTTTACGCTTCGCGACCGTTAAAGTAGCGTACCCACCATATCCCTGCCCGGGCTTCAGGGCTACATGGAGGAGTCCTCACTTTCACGATCATGTTGTCTGCATAGCTACGAGAGGGGGTCCCCCCCTTCACATTATGCCAGTATGGTTTCACGGGTTCACAACTTCGAGGGACAATAGTCAATACCTTCTCGATAGATAGGCACCGGAACCAAACGAGTCTTTCCCGAAGACAAATCTGGGGAGAAGCTGAAGAGGTAATCGGGATTTTCGTTCGACGCGTAGAGCGGAGAGTCAACCAGCACCTAAGAACCAAACACCACTCATACGCTAACATGTATTTTCCATCAAGAAACGAACAACTCCAGTAGAACAAGCCAATCAAGCCTTTTAAGGTCAGGCGAGCACGAGCAACAGATACAAGTTGTTTCAAGCGGACACGTTGTGCGCGAAAGATCTATCTTACCAACGATAGATAAGATTAAGCAACAAACGGGGGAACACCATCGATACCTTCTCGATAAATAGGAAACATAGGTACCAAATTGGGACACGAAACATGCATGAAGAGGTAATCGGGCTTGTTAGTTCGCCGCTAGGGCGGAGAGCCAACAAGCACCCAAGAGCCAAACACCACTCATACGCCAACACATATTGTCCATCGAGCAACAACAGTCTCGAAAATAACTAGCAACTCATGTCAGTGATGACAAGAAAAACAAGAGCTCCGAGACAGATCGTTCCAAATGGATACGCTGCGCACTAACGTCATAGCCAAACGTTAAAAACTATAAACATCATTTGATCAATTCAATCAAAGCTAAGTTTATCGAAGTAGTTTTTTTCTTTAGTATCGCTACACCCCATGTTATGTATAAATAATTGGTTATGATGTTCTGTAACACCCGCACTTTTAGCATGGTGCATGCTCAAAGATGCGACATGGCCTGAGATGAAGCTTCATCCAAAGCTTTCGTTGCTTGGTAAGAGGTAGATTGGATTAAGGCCAATATCGTGCCAAAATGGCGCATTATGTTTGGTATTTGGCTAAGGGCCAAATCTCGCATCAAATGATGCATTAGGCCAGTTGCGTAGATGGCCTTCGGCGTTGCAGTGCAATCACTGCTCGTTATGCGGACTATTGGCCTTGAGCCAATGTTGCACAATCATTGTGCATCAAGCCAGAGAGGGGTGGCCGAGGGAGTATTGCACAATCATTATGTAATACGCCAGAGAGTATGTCGCGCAATCATTGTGCGATAATAGAACCGATGTGCACAATCATTGCGCACACAAATAAGCGAGTCTTTGCCAATCATTATGCGCATTCATTGTGCGCAATCATTGCTCGTGAATAGTGAAGCATGCATGTCAATATGATACCCTTTCCATACTTGTTGAAATTGCAAGTTAATATATATAGGAAGGGGTAGTTGGTTGAAGGTGAATATGCGGACCATGCACCAAGTAAGCTTCATAGCTTAGCCGAAAGAGTATAAATGATGCAGAAGCCTCATTTATAGTTGCGTAGCCTTGCCAATGGGTCATATGATGTGAAGGCATCACTATGCCATGTTGCATACCCGATAATGCATAATCATTGTGCTTCTTGACGGAATGGCCTATACGGACTAGGTCATTACCATTATTGCTAGGCCACGACCTTGCAAACGAGTTGGGTTAAGCTTTTGTCCCTTCGAGGAGGAAATACGGTCTCTTTAGAGTAGCGAAGGGTACGTAGGCAGCCGCAATGAGTTGCAACATTTCCGGTCCAACACTTTGTCGCTCATATCATCTAATTGTGAGATGATTGCAGCATTCCGGCCTCTCATATCATCTGACTCGGTAGCTCGATGCAAGAGATGATTGTGGAAAAACTTGATGAGGCTAGTTGCATGCCAGACAGTGGATGCTCATACTTACTATCAAGTCATTCGACTTAGGCATGTTGGGCATGGCCGCAGAAGTAAGATACATCGATATGCAAGTTAGTGGAGCTTGCATAAGCCTAAGAAAAGTACGGCATGAGCCTGATTGATGCACCCTTGGCAAGATCAAGACAAGTGCATGCTCTCATCAATGTCGAAGCTTAGTGAAGAGGAAGTACGACAATTACTCAGCTAGATAGGAAATTCAGTGATGAATTCCCTATGTTGAGGCAAGGCACTCAGAAGCCAGAGATGCATGTAAGGTGCATTGGCCATAGCCTTCAAGGCTTTAAACCCTTTGCAAAACAAGGGTAAGTTGGAACGGTGTAGAAGCTAAGTTAGCTGCATCATGCTCCACGAGCATGCTTACAAGGGCAAATGGACGTGCATTTGCCTAGCTTAAAGACCCGGATCTTAGCATCATCATGGCGCTCCGGGGGAGTTATGGTCTAGCGCGCCATGCGTAATTTTCCGGTCCGTCACATGTTGCTAAATAAAAAATGTTCGAAAAGTATAAAAGATTCAGGGACTCAACTATTCATCTTATTTTAAACTCTCTAGTTATGAATTCAACCATTCATCTTATTCAAAACTCTCTAGTTTGGTTAACGTTGACACGAGTGGTCTATCAGAACTAAACTCTTACTACATCGCCTAAGTTTCTTTAGGAATAAATAAAAAATGAAAGCCATCTTTGAATGTTATTGTTTTAGTGCTCTCCAATTGTCTCATGAATGATGTAATCAAGCAAATCTAAGGAGGCAATTGAATAAATACTTATTTACTGTCGTGTTACTAACTTACATCTATTGTTCAACCCTTAATGTGAAAATTAGTGCCGGTATATTTATATTAGCATAAAAATATAAGTAAACGTGTCCACTTCGTCAACATATTGTATCTCCAGCTCACCAGGCAAAGAAATATCTCTAGAATATGTCTCCCTAGTTCGATTAACTTTCATAATAATCGAGGAATTATTAGTATTAGGGCTTCCAACATCCTGAGGCACTGGATCAAACAATTCTTACCAAACGCTCAGAAGAAAAGATTGAACCAGAGAATAGGGAAGGAACCATGGAACTCAACCAATTGTTTGAAAAATAAGAAACACCCCATCTGAGCAATAGGTGAATTGTGGAATAGTTCGAGTTTTGTACAAAAGCAACCATCCACCGAAGTTGTAACAACATACAATAACTACAAGATCAACAAAACAACCAGGTCAGTGATAAGAATGAAGTAGTTCAAATCATTATTGATCATTATACTGACCAATACACATCTCTAAACACAATAATAATGAAACTCTATTTGCGGAAATCACACCAAAATTAACTTCCATACGATGTGTCTCATTCATTAAGGAAGTAAATCCGATAAAAATCAAGCAAGCTCTTCTCTCCGTTAATTCGGAGAGTGCTCCCGGTACAGATGGATATACTAGTAAGTTTTTCAAAGTCTTCTGGGATACCACTCATATTCAATTAATATCCATGGTTCGTAGTTTTTTTTTTTCAAATTTCTAAACATTCATTTCCTCATGAACCATAAATCATCACCCTAATTCCAAAGGTTGATCACCCGTCAAAACCTTCATGATTCAGACTAATCAGCCTGCGCAATGTCACCTATAAGATTGTATCCAAAATTATAGTAAATCATATTATACCGCTCCTCACATTTTTGATAAGCTCATACTGTAGTAGCGGGAAATCCCACACTACACCCCTTACTCAATTTTGCTTAATTAATCCATTGAAAGATATAAGATCAAGAATATTTATTGATTGAGTTCATGAAGTGTTTACACAGGAAAAATAGAATTACACTTAGAAGTTAAAATACTCTTAAACTTTCTCTCTCCTAATGACTTGCTTAACAATTCCAAAAAGATCTCTCTCCCTCCCACGATTCACTCGGCCCTTTATATAGGGTAATACATAGTGGATGACATGCCTAAGCTATCCTTTATTTTCGGGAATGTCCCGCGAAGTGTCGCAGATGCACAAACATTCGCTCTCGCGACACTTCTTAACCCTCGCCAGATTTCATGTCTTCCAATTGTTTTGAGTGTCGTTATTCATTGCGTCGTTTATTTTAGCTCCCTGCGACTCCCTCGCGACACCGTCGTTCATTAATCTAGCGAACCTTTGTACGTTGCGATATTATGATCCTACATCTTGCCTCTTTTTCCTTGAACATTGCTTGAAGAGCGATTTTTAAGGAAAAATCTGTTGTGGTGGTAATCTTTGATCTTTGTTGATGAAGGAACGAGCGGAAGAATACTGGACTTGAAAAGTACGTACTTGCCTCTATTCTTTTGCGAAGTTCCGAAGTTTCCTTGTAGTATATATATGAAGTTCCGTCTTCTGTCTCTTCTTACATCTCCTCTGCGAGGGAGAGAATGTTATGAGAATCAATATTTTGATTTGCCGCAACTACTTATCTTTATCTGTTTCAGCTCCGTACACAGATTTTGACCATTAAAGTCTTTTTTCGACACGTCTCTTCCAACCGTTTATTCTCGACCGTTCGTGTCTCTTCTCGCATTAAATTCCCTCGTTTTCTCAAAATCTTTTTTTTTTTTGATTTTTCTATATATAGCTTTCTTTTCCTCCTCTTTTCTTCCTTTAACTTCTCTCTCGCAACTTTTCTTGACTCTCTCCTTCCGCAATTTGCGTTCACCTCTCTGTAACTCTTTTCTTCATCCTTTCTAACGCTGATCCTAATCTCCAAACTCCCATCCATTCCCATACTGATAATGGCTTTCATTAGTCGTGCATACAAATCTTCTTTTGAGGAAGTTCAACAGAAGTTGCTCGAGAAGGGTTTCACTCTATCGACCATTCCCGATCAAGAATCTTCATCTATTCTTTCTGCAAAATTATTTTCTGATCATCAATGTGATGATCAAAAGATTATAGTCTCGCTAGGTCAGCTGCTCGCGGGACTTCCCATTCCCTTATACAATCCTGAGATGCCTTTATTTTATGAAATCTTGGCCCATGAAAAATTCTCTCGGGCTGTTTATCAATTGAGTGGCGATTGCATTCGCCTAATGCTTGAGTTCGCGAATCGTGGTCTTTGGCAAAGGATCTTTATACCCTACCACTTGTTAGACACCCCGATTTCGCAGACTTGGAAATAGCTCTTTGAGAAGTACATCAGTAGAGAACTTTTTTTGAAAATTATTCAGTGATAAAGATGAGGAATGCGAAATCTCGGGGGTATTCGCCCGAAAAGAAGGATAATGTCCCCGAGGATAAATTACTCATGCAAGACATCGACCGGCACCCGGCAATAATACTACTCCTCGCCACTCCAAAGATGAGAAGTGGTGGGTTGTACCCTTGATTTTAAATGGCCCTTACATCGGGCTCGCATATTCTTCCCTGCGAATCTCGCAGGATATCACCCTTGGGAATTCAAATGGCCTGATAAGGCAAAAGAGGTATGTTTTCCTCTTCAAATCTTGCCTTTGCAATTTTTTCTTTTTATATTTGCTGAGTTTGTGAAATTTTTCAGATCGCCAAATTGAGAAGAAGCTACAAGAATAATCCGTTGGAGAGTACTCTGACGATACTTCGATCGCTAACGGGTGAAGTAAGAAACATTTCCTTTGTTATTTGAAACAATATTGTTGCCTCTGTTTCTTATCTTTAACCGTATGCGAAGGACATTTGAAGAAGTGTAGCGAAGATTAAAAGTAAGGGTAAAACTGCTGCTCGCAAGAGTAAATCTTCTGCTCCATTAACTAAGAAGCGAAAGATCCAATCTTCTTCTTGCCTTAGCTCAAGCTCCGAATCTTCTGACGAGGATAACCATAATTCAAATTCCTCTCTCGCTAAAGAGATTCCGTTGGCCGGCTCTCCTATGGATCAGTTATCTAGCATCTTCTCAGATTCTTTCCAAGGAATGGGAGATGCTCCCCTAGCTTCCCTTTGCGGGACTCTCGCAAATGTGTGTAATGCTGCTTTACTAGAGGGCAATAATTCTTTCAATGGAGCCTCTAGAACTGTGTCTCCCGACTTCTTGAACGCACTTGGGTCTTTGGTATGCAAGCAATCATATTTCCCTGTTAATTTTAAATTTTTAAATATATATGTATTGACTGTTCTTCTATCTTCTTTCATAGGTTGGAAGAACTTCTTTTGTAGTTGCCTCAGATCTCGAGAGAAGACGCAACAATCTTGAAAAGAAGAATTCGCAATTGAACAAGAAGATTCGAGAATTAGAAATTGAAGCTGCGTCATCTCGCGATAAAGACGAGAGAATTCAAAAGTTAAATACCGAACTTGACTCCCAAAGGGATAGGGTGTCCACTCTTGTAACGCTAATCAACAACTTTATGGTATAAGATTTTACTTCCTTTTATTATTTCTATTTTATCGGTTGCATATTGCTACCTAACTTATTACCTTCGCAGATGTATATAATCTCTCCGATGAATCCATTCTTCTCCATTCATTTCCCGAGCCTATGAATGATGATGTCCTTCTTACTCACCTCAATCAAAGGATCTTCAATCCAAACATCATCTCTTAGAGATCGAACACAGATCTAGTTTAAATTTAACTAATCGCTTTAAACGAATGTACCTTGATTCCGAGAAGAAAATCAAGACTTTAAGGAAGAAAATTAGTGATCTCATAGATGAGAACGATCGCATTACTAACGAGAGGTGCACAAAGCGTTAGCGAGAATTCCACAAATCTCTTCTAGGTGTGCAAGTTGAACGAGATGACCTTCTTCATCAGAATACCATATTTAAGCAGCGAGAAGAGCAAGTTCGTTCTCTTCTTGTTATTAATAGTGATGATGAATTCGCCTAGGCTACGAAAGTTTTAGATAATGCCAGGAATAACCTAGGTGTTGACGTTAGTCTTCATCTTCGAGCATACTTCCTTGATTAAGGATATGATATCTGATAGAGAAGGTTATTTATTATACCTTCTTTCGCTTCTTACTTTTGTAGTATTGCTTGTAAATTATTAACTTGTTGTTGCTTATTTGAGAATCCGAGAAGAGACTTGAGGTTAGAATTAGAGAACTTGAACTCGAAAGAACAACTCGCCAGAATTTTCCAAATGGAGAATTGAAGAACTCGAAATCAAAAAGAACAAATTTCGGCTGTAAAGAATCTCTCCCTTCGCGAGAATAAATATTCCAAGTTGAAGAAACAATTTCTAACGAAAGTGGAGAACTTTAATAATGATGTCTGTTCGTTTCGCAATGGAGCCATGGAGTATGTTTGTAAAGACCACAATATCCCTCTCCGCATTCATATCCCCGGCTCCTTGAAAAGGTTCCCGAGAATCCGCTGCCTCGGACATTTCGATAGTGAGGCTAGCGAAGAAGACAATTTCAGCGATGAGAATAATAGATTTGAAGAATCGGATGAAGGCGAAGAATCACCAAAGAGATAACTCTTTTTGTTTTCTTTCTCCGCTTGTAATATCTGTACATTTCTGTATCCTTATTATAGTGTATTTCTTGGATTTTTTCCCCCTTGAATTCAATCTTCACTCCCCTTTTTTGATAGTTCTTCCTTGTAATATAATTGGCTAACATTATTGATGTATAACTCTTTCATCAGAAGATGAATAACAATATTCCATCTTTTCCATTCCCATACTTGCCTCTGTTATTTATCTTCAGATGGAAGATTGTAGTTGTCATCATGTATGTGGTTGGTGCGATGAGGTCGCAGGTATCTTCATAAATCAAGAATTCTACTTGCCTTGCCTTATCTTCATAAATGTTTTTTATCTCTTATCATTGCGACAAGGTCGCAAGCCGCCCTTACATTTTCAAGCAAGGGCCCATTGACCCTGCCTTATCATTTTTGTGTGGTCTTCCGAGTTAGACCTCCCTAATTAGAGGTCTTCCCCCCGCCACCTTTCATTGCGACAAAATCAGGACGTCTTTACACTTGCATGTAAAGACCCATTGATCTTGCCTTATCATTTTCCAAGTATTTTTGCCTCTCGCAGATGTTTTAGTTGCGACAATATGACAGGCCTAGATATCCTTGCGAACATAAAGCCCCATGACATTGCCGTCGTGCGACGAAATCGCAGACGTCCGTACACTTTCGTGTAAAGACCCATTGATCTCGCCTTACCCTCGCGTTAGTATTATTGCCTCTGCAGGATCATTGCACAAATATGACGAGCCTAAATTCTCCTGCGAAAACATAGCCTTATGACATTTGCGTCTCACCTTTTGACACTCCCCCTATTGGAGAGCGTCGCCCTTATCATCTCCCCGTTGCCCCTTCAAGGAGGCGAAACATCGGGCCATACAAGACTAGCTCCTCCCATCCGGTCTTAACAACAACCAGTTGTTTTCGCAGCCTCTTATCCCTTATACCTATATGGTTTATGGTTACGAGACCGCACCCTAAGTGGAGTTTTCTTGGGCGAGTGCAACATATTCCAAGACTTGCCAAGAATGGCTGGGGTAGGTTCATCCATCCGGGCACTCGCTCAACCGTGTACCTCGGCGCCTTGAGCATACACCGACTCCTTGGAAGAGACCCTCGGTCGCCCAACCAGGGTATAACCTACATATATAGTTGGGAATCCAAGGTATCTCCCCAGGATAGGCTTTCATGGGCCCCAAATTTTCATGACTCAAAGCTTCGGGAGCGGTGTAACCTTCCCCCGAGCCATGTTGAGAGATACCCCTTATATGACGCACTTTAGGTCTTACATTTGCCTCTTACGAAATGTTATTCGCGAACTAGGGTGTACGCCATAAAGGTTCGTCCCATTCTTTTACTCATTCATATTTGTTAAATCATTCAATCATTCATGTTTCATTATTTCCGACATTTGTTTACGAAGTATTCGCACAATTCTGTTTCATTTGTTGTATTTTCATTTTCTTTCTTAACCGAATTCCCATATACTCTTGGCTGCGAGATTCTCGCACATCATTACTTCAATTCTTTTTGCTTTTTCTCTTGTTTTTGTTGATTATTCACTTCTTATGCCTTTTGTTCCTTATATCCTTTGCTTCTTTATTACCATAATATCCGCCTGTCTCTAGGCACTCACCTCGCGAGATATGTTCAGTCCTTACTTCTATAGCATCCACCATCAATTTTTCCTTTCTCTGCTCATCTCTCACATGTTGATTCCAACCTTTTCTTTTGGCATTTCTTTCTTGCAGACTTTCTACATCGACTTCATGACATTGTTGCGACTCCTTCCAATCTCCCCGTATAATACCAATGCCATTTGGATGTGGAAATTTTATACATTGATGATATGTTGATGCGACTCCCAAGATTTCATGAAGCCATGGCCTCCCAATCAGCCGCATTATATGGGAGATTCCACGTCAACCACACAGAATAAAATATCGAGTTGATAATCCTTGTAGAGGTATTCTCATGCGAACCTCTCCCTTTGGTTTGTTTGCGGTGCCATTAAAGCCATATATCTTGTATGTTGAGAGGATCAAATCCTCATCTTTTCCTCCCATCGTCTTGTAAGTATGGTAGAAGAGAATATTCACCGAACTTCCGGTGTCGATTAGGATTCGGTTGATCGCCCAAAGAAGCACGCCTCATCATCTTCTCCATCAACTGGTTTCGAGTTAATCTCTAGTTTCACAACCAACGGGCTATCATGAGTTTCTCTTCCTTTTGGCACTTCATCTGCAGAGAAAGAAATAGTCTTGACTGCCACTTTTCTAACTGCGTCGTTCTCGCCCGCACTCATTATTTCTTTATCATTAGCATCTCTCGCAAAGACTCTACCGAGCACGTTGTCATGAAAATCTTCGACCGTGCGATAGGAGTGGACGATAGAGTTGCAATTCAAATTTTTAGCTTTTGTCCCGACTTCTATCACAAATGTTTCCTTTCCTTTCGCCGACACTCGTTCTCGTGCATCTCCGGTGGTGGTGGTAATGTCGACTGTTTCTTCTCCCTTTAGAAAGTGATTGACTTTCCTCGATCAATCATCCCGAGAATGATTCTCTTTATGTTTCTACAATCGTTTGTTTGATGCCCATGGAAACGGTGGTAAGAACAAAACTCATGACTTCTATCGCCCGGCGGTGGTTCCATTCCCACGTTCCAAGGTGTCGGTACATTTTCCATCACAAGTATAGCTTCCCGATCTTTTCCACACTAGCATTCACTGGAGGCATCTTAATCTCTTCCCATACTATTCTCGCGACTTCTCTCGCCCTCCACTTGGTTATTTTGCCTTCGTCCACCGTAAGTTTCTTGCTCATGATCTAGCCTCGAATCTTATTATTGTCATTACACAGTTGTAGTAGTTCCTTTCGTTCAAACTCTTCTTGATCGTGGCTTCCCATGGCTACTATTTTCCCTTGTTCCTCATCGGCCTTTCCTTGCTTGCCGTCCTTGCGAAGTGCTCGCCATCGTATTTATGAATTGAGGCAACAAGCTTGCGTTCTTCGCACATTCGAGCTTGTGTTCGCGATTGGATAAGAATTCATTTCATTCTCGCCTCTCTTCTAGGGCAATATATTCTTCCCGTAACTCTCAGATTCTGCCATCGTGATTGTATTTTTGATTCTAAAAATTTGAATGTATAACAAGTTAGTCGCAAAAGAGAGCATTCACAAATAAGAGGATGAGATATCTTTCCTCAACTCGTCCCGCCATTTCGCTACACATGGTCCTCCATCTTATTGTCAAGCGCCTTAAGCTCTCGCCAACCCTTTGTTTCAACCCGAATACATCTTCAATACCAGTCGCGAAGAGTTGTTACTTATGTATGCTCCCAAGAATGTGGCTTGTAAATGGTTAAATGATGTGATTGTGTTCCTTGGCAGACCTTCAAACCATTTTAGTGCTTCTCCTATTAGGATCGATGCGAAATATTTGCATAGTATAGCATCATGATTCTCCCACCGTAACATACATCTCATATAAGACTTGATATGTTGTACCGCACAAAGTTGTTCCATCAAAGATGTTGGTTAATGCAGTAGATTGCACTTAGGAGGTATTCCTCCCATCTCGTACTTCTAGCGTGAAGGGATTCTTCGCGGCTTCTGCGATGGCTTCGTCTAATTGTTTCCTTCCTCCTTCCCTTCTACTATTCAAGTAATCCTCTCATTTCGGCCAGATTCTCTTAAAATTTGTTCATTTGCCTCGTAATTTGATTCTACCGGTCTTTTTAGTTCTGCCTCTCTCTTTCTTCGCTCGTGCCTATTTTGACCTTCCTGCTCGTTATTTTCTCCTCTTCTCTCTCTGCGACGCTCTTCTTCATTTCTTTCATCAATTCGCACGCCATTATATCGGTTGTTCTCTCTTCTTGGCTGTCTCTCAGCTCTCATCTGCACCCTCTCATATTCTTCGTTAATATTTCTATTGGTACGATTTTGTTCCCTCCTTCTTTCGCGGTTGTCATGGTTATTGCCGGATTGCCTCTTCCATCTCTTGATTTTCCATTTCTGCTCTTATTCTTTCTCTCTCGCGAGCTAGCGCGCTTGTTCAATGTAGTGTCTCTCAATGTCATCCTCGATCTCTCGGTTTCTTCTCAATTCTTCTCTCCCGTGCAAGATTATTCTCCTTCAAGCAGCCTGGGTCGTTCGGCCCTTGGAGTTGCATGTTTCCTTGATTTTCCCTATTTCGCTCATTTTGAAGATTTTCGGCCGAGGAATATAACGATCTTCCATTTCCCCTCTTCTCTCGCCATGCTCAGTGCCTGGATTTTGTGTTTCTTGTTGGTTTTCTTCCTCGGTACTTTCGTTGGTAAAACTCTCCTTCTTTCTTCCCTATTCGATCTTGAACTTGATCTCACGCTACTTCTTGATCTCCTATTTTGCAATCTCATATTTTCCATCCTCGTTCATGATTCTCTCTTGTTAAGTTTGCTCGTTCCTCTCGCCTCTAGTTGTCTCTCTTCGTGTATTGTTTGTCTCAATCTTTCTAACGCCGTGATTTCTTCGTTTCGGATTCATTTCTCCATTCATTCCTTGCTCGCCTCCTCCTTGTCCATTGTTCACCAGCTGCTGCTCCTCTTCCCTCTCGTCTTCAGAATCAGACCTCCAAGTATGCACACTTACTCTATCATAATCCACAGCCGTGTTTGCTACTGGGGAGATTGGTGGTTGATTTTGATCTTCTCCATCATTTCTCATATTCATCCTTGACGATTCTCCTGCTTCATTCCTCCTTTCTCCAGCAAGTCTCCCACTTCTTCTTACAATCGTTGGTTGCCCTTGTACATTTCTTCTTCTAGCCATTTTTCTTTTCCAATGAATTCTTGAGTATCTTCTCTAAATCTTTTCTCTTGTTAACCCAAATTCTTTCCAATTTCTACGTCAATCTCTCTCGATCCCCGTGCGTTTCTAGCGCATATGTAGTAGCGGGAAATCCCACACTACACCCCTTACTCAATTTTGCTTAATTAATCCATTGAAAGATATAAGATCAAGAATATTTATTGATTGAGTTCATGAAGTGTTTACACAGGAAAATAGAATTACACTTAGAAGTTAAAATACTCTTAAACTTTCTCTCTCCTAATGACTTGCTTAACAATTCCAAAAAGATCTCTCTCCCTCCCACAGATTCACTCAGCCCTTTATATAGGGTAATACATAGTGGATGACAGCTAAGTTATCCTTTATTTTCGGAAATGTCCCGCGAAGTGTCGCAGATGCACAAACATTCGCTCTCGCGACACTTCTTAACCCTCGCCAGATTTCATGTCTTCCAATTGTTTTGAGTGTCGTTATTCATTGCGTCGTTTATTTTAGCTCCCTGCGACTCCCTCTCGACACCGTCGTTCATTAATCTAGCGAACCTTTGTACGTTGCGATATTATGATCCTACACATACCAAAGTGCAACTGTACCCCAAAGATCAATACACGATAACGTAACCATTGCTGGACAATTATTCCACCATATCAAATCTTCAAACCGCACTAACAAAAAAATTACTCTCAAAATAGATATTCAAAAAGCCTATGATAGTTCAGACTGGGGCTTCATCAAAACTGCGTTTACCAAACTGGTATTCCCAGACATTTTTGTGGACTACATTTTTCTATGTATCACTACTGTTACCTACACAATCAACATTAACGGTACGCCACATGGTTATATCATACTAACTAGAGTTATTAGGTAGGGATCCCCACTATCATCCTATATCTTCATAATATGCGCGGAAAACCAATAAATTTGGGGAACATGGAAGCACGGAACCTAATAGGAGGACTACATATATCTCAGAATACGCCTCCTATTTTATATTTGATGTATGCAAACAACCTCCTCATTACATAGAAGGTTTCGAAAGAAAGCAACAGTCATCTAAAATGTTTACTCCAATCTTATAACACTTGGCGGACGAGTAATTAACACGTAAAAATCGAGAATTATATATCACCCAAAATTGAATCAACAAGTAGTAGACAATCTACATCAAATCTTCAACATGCCAACCACCTCGACTCCGCCAATATATCTAGGAGTGCAATTAAAGCAAGGAAGAATCTCTCGTCACATCTTCGCACCATTGCTTATAAAAATGGAATGAGAGGGAAAAGAATGGATGACAAAATGCCTCTGCAGAAGGTTAGTGCTCATCAAATCTTCCCCCGACTCCCACCAAAGAACCACATTATACAAACTCAGCTTCTCCCAACCAACATACACAAAGTGATGACAATGTTACCATGAATTTTTTCTGGGGGAATAATTCCTCAATTAAAAAATTGCATCTGTTGGGGTGGCCGGGATAAACTAGCTAAATTAAAGTTAGAATGAGGATTAGGCATTAAAAAAAGCAGTGAGCATAACAAAGCCTTGCTTATAAAAAGAGTTTGGAATCCGCATGATCAACCTGATTCTATCCGTGGTAGCCTATTCAGCGATAAATACCTCATTCTATCTTTCAAGGAAGTAATCTCATATCATCCTCATCCAGCCCTCAATGGAATAAAATGGATTCCCTCATAACTACCCTTTAGAAAAACACATTTCATTGCATCCATATACAAGCAAATTAAATTCCATAGTTTGAAACTATGGATCCTACTCAATGCTACCCGCTCTGAACAGTAGTTGATATCTTCGACCCAATTTCTCATACCAAGAGGAAATATTTGCTTAATAACCTACCTCCCCAAGCATCCCAACGAATCATAAATATCCACATACCTTTAGTCGCATTTAGTCGCATTTGAAATCTGGAAAATACACCATTGCATCAGGCTATAAATGTTTGACCCAAGATATCAACCAACATAATAATAACCTCAATCCCTTACCAGTTACCAAATTTCTGTGGACTTTATAAATACAAATTTTCTCGTGGAAAGCAATCAACGAAGGATTATCAACCTTCGTTTTGTGGAAAGAAACATTCTATGTTTCAAGGAAGTGATTCCATATCATCCTCATCCAACCCTCAATGGAAGAAAATGGATTCCCTCATAACTACCCTTTAGCAACACATATTTAATTGCATCGGAAATGGATGAACAACCCATATACAAGCAAATTAGATTCCATAGTTTGAAACTATGGATCCTACTCAATGCTACCCGCTCCGAACAATAGTTGATATCTTTGACCCGATTTCTCATACCAAGAGGAAATATTTGCCTAATAACCTACCTCCCCAAGCATCCCAACGAATCATAAATATACACATACCTTTGTTCAACCTCCCAAACAAGGTTATTTCGTCGTATTCGAAATCTGGAAAATACACCATTGCATCAGGATACAAATGTTTGACCCAAGATATCAACCAACATAATAACCTCAATCCCTTACCAGTTACCAAATTTCTGTGGACATTACTTTGTCCACTAAAAATACATATTTTCTCGTGGAAAGCAATCAACGAAGGATTACCGACCTTCATTATCTTATATTGTATCAACCTCACTAACTCTAACCTTTATCCCCAATGCAATGCCGAATCAAAGATCCCGAAAGTACATCCTCCTTCACCGCCTAAATGCAACCACAACTTGGAATACTCTCTCGCACTACTCAATCAACCCATCCATCAACCATGATCCGCCAATCACTCAAAAACCCTAGGCAACCATCGCACAATTGCTGCAAGGAAATGCCTTAATTTCAGCTTTTTCTTTTTTCTTTTTTGGTCATTAAGGATTTCCATAAATGAAGCTGTATTCCGAAAAAAAAATACAACACCTGATAAAATCCTATTGAGAGCCTTAAAGCATAATTATGAATTCGAAAGGGAAAAAAAACCTTTCCCCCAGTCCTTCCTGGAGATCCACCGACACGAGTCACATCAATAACCACTGAATAACAACCATCTAAGTAGGACGCCCAAGTCCCGGATTTGAAATGGATCAATATCAAACCTGATTGAGGTGTTAGAGGTCACCTTGGTTATCCGGAGCAAACTTGCATATGCCGGATTCAGATGCGGGAACGATAATGACGCTTGCGCAAACTTTGGGAATAACCTATGCTTTAACAGCAGAGACTTGGCCACTCTAATGGCTTCCAGAAGCGCAAGAAACGACAATGGCCAAAATTTCTTTCTAAAACGGACTCGGAAAATCTCACGCGCTTCATAAAATTTACCATTGAACCACCATGGTACTTATCAGGAATGATTACCGAAATAAAACAGAGAACGAGTCAGATTTCATACTATGCTATTCAACACAATTATAGAGAAGGAAACCAGACGGTGGATGGCCTTGCAAATTATGCGGCGGATGTAAGGCAAGCAGGAAACCATATAAAAACAATTTGGGACCAGGTAATCCCTCCTTTTATTAGTCAAATTATTTTAAACAACTTTATGAGTACCAAATACTCATGTGATGGCTAAATATCCAATCGTCACGTGTAAGAATCTCAGGAGGTGATCTCATTATAGGATAGTGAGAAGGATGCATTGAATCATGCCTCAAAATGTGATTGCAGCTAAACCAAGACAACTGCTACACAGCTGCATGGAGGACACTTGTAAGGAGTAGTCAAATCACACAGACGATCAAGTCTAAAAAGAGAACAAGGCATTTAATGAGAAGCATAGGAGGTGCGATACATCTGTGAACAAACGTGCATCGTGTTAGAAGCTCGGATGAAGAACGATTAACAATACGATCCGAAGAAGGTGTAGTACGATGCTTCCCAAACGAAGCAAAGAAGAGAAAGAAAGTTTCGAAGAGAATGGAAAACTTTTTTTTTTACTTGCACCAAAGTAATTGGCTCTAGCAAATGTAGTCAATTTCGGCCCGAGATGCTCGAGATCTCGTCGGAAAATCCAGTTTTCGGCAATCAAGGTCACAAAATGTTTGATTTTTCAAGTGAAACAAACTTTAATGGAATTCTCGGTTAAGGTTTAGTTCTTTTGTGTTTCAGTTTGAAATTTGTATATTTCGGATTTTCTACGAAATTTTAGTAGTTACTCCCGGATTTCAGTGAGAATTGATAGACACATTTTTGTGTCTGAATTGTCCTCATTGTCTCTATTGTTGGAACTCGATTTTTTGTACTAATATTGTGTTTTTTTATGTATTTTTAGGTATTTTTGGAAATAAATATTTTTTGGAAAATTCGGCTCTAAAAAGTTGCTCGAGCACCTCAGGAGGACAAGTGTTATTCGGACTCTCGTCTTTGGATAAGGGGTAACCCAATTGCTAAGGGCACCCCCAAGGAGGCACCTGCTATTCGCACCCTAGAACAGGATAGGGGGACTTCATCTTCTCCATTTCAAAACTCAAAATTGGCGGGAAAGGCTTAGTTTCACGGGAAGAATTAGGGTTGCGGATTTGGAGCTCTTCCCGTGAGACTAAAGGGATGGAATTGATTGGGTAGTCTCATATGGGCTAGACAGGGGTGATATAGGAGTTGGTTTCGATCCAGTTTGGCTGGAACTGCCGCGAGAAGGAAATCAGGCATCACACGCCGGAGGAAATTTTCACGATATTTCGCGAGCAACAGAGGTGTTTGCACGCACCTGGAAGATCCTAACAACTCTATGGAGTGTGAAGGAGTTAAATATAGCAATTTGGAGGCTTTAAAACGCGTGGAGAAATCAAAATCAAGATTATTTCCTAAAACAGGCCGTGAAGATATTGAGAATTATCTGACGTTATGGCGATATATTTCGAGGCTGTTGGGTTATAAATAGTGGGGGATATATCATAGAACAAAGACGGAGAGTTTGGGAGAAAAAGGAACGCGAGAAGAGCAAGAAAATCAAAGTTGCAGAATCCCGTCTCTGCTGCTGCTGCTGCACCAAGAACGTGAAGAACAGACTCTCTAGGACAGTCGTTCTTCTACAGTAACTGAGACCCTTAGCCGTGCGTCGCAATACGGAAGGCAGACTTATTTTGGGCAGACTTATATGCTACAGTTTTTACAGCAGCTTGTTTCTATCGCTCTCTGTAACAGTCCGTTTTGTAACAATTAAAACTGTTACAAATCAGGCTTTTCATCTTTTCTCCCTTGTTCATCATTTGTAAACCATTTTTGAGCATTAATAATGATTTTTGAGCGTGTTTACACCTTGATGAGCTAGAACCCATCACTGGGACGACGGAGGAAGACAAATTTCATACATGGGTAATTTTAATTAATTCTCTATTTGACTTTTGCACTAATTTATAATAGAATTATGATTTGATAAAATTAGTTGTGATTCAATTAGATAGGTTATGCTTTGAATTAAGATAATCTATGCTTAGGGGATACAATTAATGTTTTGAAGATCTACTTTGGCAAAACAAGAGTTGATGTTTTATTTATTCACTGAGCGATAATTGTTGAGAATGAATAAATTGAACCTTTTGTTATGAGTTTGGCCGAATCACGAGTCCTAAGACATCTCTCCGTCCTGTGACAATTTTTGTATATATTTTTCTGTTATTTTCTTTTATTAATTCTTGAAATCAATCTCGTCAAGTCCGAGTGAACGACAACCCTACTACCACTTTCTACAACATTATTGAGTCACATCAATTTTTTGGCGCCGACGCGGACTTGTGTATAGATTTGTTTTTAGGTTTTGTTATTAATTTTTTTTATTATTATTTTTGTTCCTTTTACGCGTTTTGGTATTTTCTATTTGCTTTGATTTGGTGCGAAGCTTATGAGAAAGAAAAAGTTTTGAAAAGTAAAGCGAAGCCAAAGAAGGAAAGAAGAGAGAAAATCCAAAGGAGTAAAGAAGAAAATTTTGTATATAGTGTAATTAATTTTTTTTATTTATTTTTAGAAACCGTAATTAGGTAATTATTTTTGTAATTTTTATTTTTATTTTTTGGACTTCTTAATTTTGGACTTTATTTTTGGAGTATCGGACATTTTTTTAAAACCCTAAGGAAGGGTTATTTAAATATAAATCGCACGGGGAAGGACGACGATTACGATATCGTCTCGGCCCCTCGGGTTCGTACATGACATAGGAGTCGTGGCCCGAGTCGACTTCAACAGTTCATCCCCAAATGGAACGGGAGGTAAGAATTCTAAACACCCGCGAATCCCCTGTCGCCGGGTTTCTTGGATGATTTTGTATGCATATATGTTGAGGTATTGAAAACGGTCGCTTTAATTTCCTAGTAAAGGGCAAGGACTGGCCATATAAGATAAGGGTTCGGATTTCATCACCGTTCTCTTCTTGCCCGCCTTAGGAAAACGAAACCAAACACGAACCTAAGCCTAAAATTTTGACTAGAACGTGACCTATAGGGTAACGAGCTTAATAGGAAAGTCGTTCGAAAGATATTGGTTACTCTTTTGAGCATACTTCGAAGTTCATGATGGTTTCTGTGAGTTGAATGCGTGACTGCGCCGCCTTGTAATGCGGTGAGGCCTTGGGTATCAAAGCTCCACGCAGCTTCCTCGCCTCTATTCAACTTACTTAAACTCGGATTGATTCCGGAGGGGTTTGCTCAGATTGTAACGAATTCCCTTTCGAAGGATTAGAAGCCGGTCTAGAAAACAATCTAAGTGGAGCCATCATGCTTTTTGTTTGCTAGAAATCGCAGGTTTGTTTGTGGTCGAGTCAGCCTTGTTTGTGCTTGTGTGGAATTCCCTTGCAGTTAGGATGTCAAACCGGTATTACAATAGCCATCACAATGAATATGAATATCCAACCGAACAATTTGGACATCACTCTTTTATGACCATAGTGTGAATAGTGGTTGGGAACGCCAAACGTTGAAGGTTATGGGTCATACCATGGTGATCCCAATTACTATCCACACGCCACCCGGTAAATACGAGCAAAATTCCTCTCTAATAGAGTCAACACGTAAGTTAGCCGAGACGACACGTAAGTTCGCGTAAATGAATAACTTAGTTATGGACGAAAGCAATGCAACGAGGGAAATTTCTTTCCTAGATACATTAAGGAAGTCATGTGAGTCGAGTCACGATACATTAAGGAAGTCATGTGAGTCGAGTCACGATACCATAATGAAGTCTTACGAGTCGATTCGAAAGCTTTTAGAGGCCCGAACGGAACTCGCTCGAGATAATATTAGTGTTTCCAATAGTACCCCCTGAAAATGAGGATAGTTATTTACATAATCAAGATGATGAGGATGAAATTGGTAACACTACTTGTCTAGATGAGGTTCAACCATTTTCATATTATTATAATGATGATTATGATGAGGATAGTGTTGATGAAGAATTTGAAATAAATAGGCATAATGATCAGGAAATTGTTACCCCAATTGAGCTTTATAACGATAATATTATTTCTAGTTCAAATCCAAATAATTTTAATAATTATTCACCTATTCAAAAGGATGAGGATTTGACTAGAGATACCCCCGTTTTAGACGATGTAGTATTTCCTTTTGATTACGAAGCCAAGGATGGTTTAGAGGAACGAGTATATTTTGAGTCTAGCGATTTAGAAACAATAGACTTAGAAAAAGAAAATGAACTCGTAGAGATGAGTGAGGATGTACCTGACTTAGAAGAATCAATTGACCATTTTCAGGAATTAGATGACCTTGAAACTAGGAAAGTTGTGACTAGTCTTTCTAGAGACACTGAAAACTCTAAGTTTGGGGGTGATTATCATTCTCCATGTACCTTAACTCTTAGAAAGGTCCCTAACTTGGGACTTGAAATATGTGCCTCAACCATTTTAAAAGATTATCTTCATACACTTTTTCCGAACCTAGTTGTGTCCATAAAGAAGTTCGGTTGTTAGAAACCCATCCTCCGGTTGATGTGGTTAACCTGTGCTATGATACCACGATTGACTTTGTTTTCCCACCAAAACCTTCCTTCCAATTGTGGGAACGTATAAGTTTCGGATGTGTCAATTATTAAGTTTTGAGACTAAACCTAATTACTTTAGGATATTAGGGTCGACACATTTGCTTAAGGAAGACCACCAATCTTATTGTGGTCACCGTGTAAGTCAAAACCGATTGACTTAGAGGATCCCCATTATTCAGTTATTGTTATGTGCTTCTAAGTTCTTAATCGAGTATTTCCAGATTTACAACTTGATCTTAAGAATCCTTCTTTTGAGGAAGTCCAGCCCATGAAAACTGTTTATCCGCACCCTTTTATAGAACTCCGAACCCGAACCACAACTAGATGTAGTTGTCTTAAACAAAAAGATAGATAAGGGTGTGTTGGATATCTTCCCGGGTCTGCATTGCGTCTCCTCTTCTTGTGGTTAGCACTTTTTGATCAAGATGACCCGCAGATTATTAGGTTATTGCTATATGATTCTTCGAGGTGACTAATCCTTTCCAATGTCCTGGTCAAGACTTTAAACTTAGCACTTCTTGGGAGGTAACCCATGCTCTTGCAACACGGTAATATCTTTCCTTACTCTTCAAGTGGTGACAGTTTCTCATTGTTCATGCTTTTAATTTCATCTTTAGAACATTGAGGACAATGTTAGATTTAAGTTTGGGGGTATGGGAGAAACTTTTTGTTAGTTGCATAAATAAACCCCAGAGCCTAGAAATTTATACTTATTAAGGATGGCACTAACCAATCTAAGTGGATGGAAGCATTTTGGTTGTAGGAGTTGAGGAACCAATCATGATTAGATGGCAACATCTAAAGAGTCTATTCATAAAAGCACGTAGCTCGTGTGTTAGAAATAACATGATAGTTTCACCATATCTCGTTGAGTCCTTTTCACTGTTTTTATTTTGTTCTTTGTAAACTATGTTTCTCTAAGTGATTAGGTGGGGCCCACGAATCAAGTTGTTACCGATGCTAGAGTGAATTAGAGTGATTGAGATACAAAAAAAAAAAAAAAAAAAAAAAAAAAACCGAGACCGGACCATCGGACTCAACGGAATAAATTCAATAAAGTCGACCACCTGAACCCTTGTATATGCCGGTTGTGTTGACCTAGATTTAGGATTATCGACCACCGGTTCCCTTGTATATGCCGGTGTGTTGATATTAGTCGACTAGTATCTCAGTCCATTAGGATAGGTTCATTTTGGCGGAGGCCTTAGAGATGAGATACGGGAAACACCGATCACTTAGTAAACATCAAAACCATCTATGTTTTTCTCTATATCCATCTTCTTGATCTATCCATGTGATTAGTTTTGACTCGAGTATTGATGTCCATAGTGCAACTATCCGAGTAGAGCTCGTCACTTTATATGAATTTTAGTATGTTTGAGTGCAAACTCGTGTACAAAGAATTGGAATTTCGCATCGTGGTACTTCCTCCCGTAGTCAATAAGTATGCCAACCAAGGAGATTCTTTAGTGCCTTCCAAGGTTCTCGTGTAGATAGCTAGGGTCCGGAGTAAAGGTTTTGTGGGTACACCTCCGGTAAACCCTCCCGAGACAACACTCGCCTCTAGTGGCCACCTAGGGGTTCAAATGATTTTTATTTTCTAGAATAAATTTGCTCGAGGACTAGCAAATAATAGGTTTGGGGGTGTTTGATGACACATTTTTGTGTCCGAATTGTCCTCATTGTCTCTATTGTTGGAACTCGATTTTTGTACTAATATTGTGTTTTTTTATGTATTTTTAGGTATTTTTGAAATAAATATTTTTGGAAAATTCTACTCGAAAAGTTGCTGTGAGCACCTCCTGAGGACAAGTGTTATTCGGACTCGTCTTTGGATAAGGGGTAACCCAATTGCTAAGGGCACCCCCAAGGAGGCACCTGCTATTCGCACCCTAGAACAGGATAGGGGGACTTCATCTTCTCCATTTCAAAACTCAAAATTGGCGGGAAAGGCTTAGTTTCACGGGAAGAATTAGGGTTGCGGATTTGGAGCTCTTCCCGTGAGACTAAAGGGCTGGAATTGATTGGGTAGTCTCATATGGGCTAGACAGGGGTGATATAGGAGTTGGTTTCGATCCAGTTTGGCTGGAACTGCCGCGAGAAGGAAATCAGGGCATCACACGCCGGAGGAAATTTTCACGATATTTCGCGAGCAACAGAGGTGTTTGCACGCACCTGGAAGATCCTAACAACTCTATGGAGTGTGAAGGAGTTAAATATAGCAATTTGGAGGCTTTAAAACGCGTGGAGAAATCAAAAATCAAGATTATTTCCTAAAACAGGCCGTGAAGATATTGAGAATTATCTGACGTTATGGCGATATATTTCGAGGCTGTTGGGTTATAAATAGTGGGGGATATATCATAGAACAAAGACGGAGAGTTTGGGAGAAAAAGGAACGCGAGAAGAGCAAGAAAATCAAAGTTGCAGAATCCCGTCTCTGCTGCTGCTGCTGCACCAAGAACGTGAAGAACAGACTCTCTAGGACAGTCGTTCTTCTACAGTAACTGAGACCCTTAGCCGTGCGTCGCAATACGGAAGGCAGACTTATTTTGGGCAGACTTATATGCTACAGTTTTTACAGCAGCTTGTTTCTATCGCTCTCTGTAACAGTCCGTTTTGTAACAATTAAAACTGTTACAAATCAGGCTTTTCATCTTTTCTCCTTGTTCATCATTTGTAAACCATTTTTGAGCATTAATAATGATTTTTGAGCGTGTTTACACCTTGATGAGCTAGAACCCATCACTGGGACGACGGAGGAAGACAAATTTCATACATGGGTAATTTTAATTAATTCTCTATTTGACTTTTGCACTAATTTATAATAGAATTATGATTTGATAAAATTAGTTGTGATTCAATTAGATAGGTTATGCTTTGAATTAAGATAATCTATGCTTAGGGATACAATTAATGTTTTGAAGATCTACTTTGGCAAAACAAGAGTTGATGTTTTATTTATTCACCGAGCGATAATTGTTGAGAATGAATAAATTGAACCTTTTGTTATGAGTTTGGTCAATCCCGAGTCCCAAAGACATCTCATCCCGTGACAATTTTTGTATATATTTTTCTGTTATTTTCTTTTATTAATTCTTGAAATCAATCTCGTCAAGTCCGAGTGAACGACAACCCTACTACCACTTTCTACAACATTATTGAGTCACATCAAGAATCTCCCAGCGATAAAGTTGTCCCAGTGTAAATCGATATCCAGAATTGATTATATTGGTTGTGGCAAAGTTTATAAAGAAATTTATGGTAAATTTGATCCGAATAATGAAAATCCTTGGAGGAAAAGTAAAGGATTTTTTTATAACAATTAAATAATATTCAAATATAATAAATTTCAATTCGATTTGACTTGATTGGATCGAGTCTTGATAAAGTATTCCGCTAATCAAACCAATTACGTACATTTTTTTTTAATTTTAGTTTCAGTTCATTTAATTTTCTGGTAATCTATTTGGTTTGATTAATTCATTTGGAGGATCAACGTATACACAACTATGGTTAAATAAAATCATGATTAGCCATGTTGTTAGGGTTAGAACCTAAGCTATTATACATTGAAAATAGTAACTACATATAGAAATTAACATCGCATATTTCTTTCTTTATATAAGGACTCGCATTAAACAGATTAACTAATAATATTTACATTCATGATTAAAAAGATGAATATATAGCTAATATTAGAACTATTTATCAAAATTAAGACAGTGGATGAGTTGGCTAGGGAGCTCTTTTAGAAATCTCTAGAACCAAGGTTCAAAAAATTCAAACCTACACGTGTAGTACCTTTTTAAATAGTAAAACAATTAATCAAAATATTATAAGGCTATAAACGGAATCCTCAAAATATTTATTATAACAATGTCATTTTTTAATTTTTTTTGAAAATAAGATATATACTGGGATCTCTATTAATCTGTGGATTCATTCTCATTAGATGTAGACTCATGTTGAGTTGCTCTTCCGATGACTGAATCTCTTGGATTAAAAACAACTAAAAATATTACAGAGTTGTTATTACTAGAAGTACATATATCATATGCTTTGACAGTTTCACAAGCAATTACAGGAATTAATAAACTAGGTGCTTATGCATTCCATGAAATTGTAGTTGGTGAGTTCCTTCCCTTTTTTTCCAATAAGTCTGCCACCTTGTTTGCTCTTCTTTCTACATACTAAAAACCTAAAAGCGAAACAAGTTTTGCTGCTAATATTTGAACTTCCTCTAATATGGTAATGCATTGCCATTTGACAGATGATTCTTTTTCTTGTAGATATCAAATTGTAGCCTGATTGTCTCTTTCTATCACCAGATTTTGAATATTTTTTGTGTTGGTCCATTGAGTTGCCTCTAGCAAAGCTACAACTTCGCTTCTTCGGTGAGAAGGTTCATGACTCTCCCATTTCAATTTGTTTGAAAAGTACATGTCCAATTTCGAAGAATGAATCCAAAGCCAACATTAGTAATCTCAAATAACCAGGAAGCATCACAATTCAGTTTATTTGTATTTGTTACAGGTAATTGCCAATAAATATTGAGATGCTAACTACTGCAGTTATTTTCAGGTATTTTCTCTAACTTTTCTGGGTGCCAATAATCATAATGTCTTGAAATAGGTAAGGCTAATTATTCAGGTGTTATAGATTTATTTTCAAATACTCTAAAGCATCTTTCTTTCCATATAAACCAAAGCACTTGGTAGTTTGCAAGTGCCATAGATATGGAGTTCAAAGTTTCATGTTCCCCTGTTCATTGTATTTGGCTAAGGAGATTTATTAAACAGATTTGAGTTTGAGTGTACTCCATGTATGGGCATTTGAGGTAATTTCCGGGCCAGTCTTTGTGTAATAACAAATCGGAAAAAAGATGGTAACTTGATTCCACAACATTCGACAGAATACACATTTATTGTTCACATCCAGAACTAAACCCAACTTTTTCCTTGTTGGTAAAGCATCTTGTAAACATTTCCAGGTAAACAATTTTATTCTTTGTGACGTATCTATACTCCATGCACTTTCCGAACTTTTAGTTGAGCTTGAGACCATGTCAGAAGGATTTATGAGTTTAGCATACAGGGACTTGACAGAAAATTCTCCATTTCTGGTCAGAGTCCATCTCAGTTTGTCCTTCTTCAGGTTTCCTTCCTTTGTAGTATAAAGTTTGATATTCACAATTCCATGTACTAAAGAGTTATCAAAGCTTGATTGTAATAACTGTGTGCTCCAATTTTTTGTGTTTGAGTCTATTAACTCAGACACAAGTGTTATGTTTGTGTTTCTCCTAGGGACAAAATTTTCCATTAATTTTGCCCTTGCTGAAAGCCATCTATCATCCCATATGTTTATAGAGGTACCATCACCAACTTCCTAGATGCTGAATTTTTTAATATGTTCAATACCTTGAAGGATACATTTTCATATCCAAGAAGAATTTGATTTCTTCTTAGATTGTAAAGCTCCTGTTTTTTTTTTTATAACTATTTTCCTTTTAAAATTTATACCCACAGGTCATCTGGGTGACTAACTAACCTCCATGTTATTCTGCTAATCAAGGCCTGATTAACCTTGTTTGCTTCCTTTAAGACTAGATCTCCTTATTATATAGGTCTATACACATAAGAAATCAAAGGATTTTATGTAAATAACTTTAGAGTTAGTGTGTTTTCCCCATCAAAAATTTCTCTGAATGTTATTTATTCTTTTGGTAATTTTCTTAGGTAGTAAAAAACAGGCCATGCTAAAAATAGTCATGCTTGAAAGCACAAATTTGTTTAAAACAATTTTACTTGGTTGTGAAAGAATTTTTCCTAGCCAATTTTTTATCCTTTGTTCCATTTTTTCAATTAGATTATCGAAAGCCTTTAGTTTGGATCTATCAATGAAAAGTGGTACTCCCAAATGAGTGTCTTTTATGTTTATCTTTTTTATTTTCATTTTAGTCTACAAATTATTCCCTGATGTTTGTTTTGGACCTTTTTACTGAAAAAGAGTCCAAATTTTGTGAAATTTATAACTTGTCCAGATGCTTTACCAAACAATTGGATAGCTTCCAGGAGATTTTTACAGCTATTTAAGTCTGCTTTTGTGAAAAGAAGCAGATCATTTGCGGGGGGAAAAATGTGTGAAATGGGTGTAGATTTTGGTGTCAGTTTGATGCCTTGTACCATTTCTTGGTTTCTAGATGACTTACAGGTGTGAAAACACTTCCATGCATAAAATTAAAAGATAAGGGGACAAAGGGTCCCCTTGTCTTATTCCTCTATAAGGGTTGAATTCATTAGTTGGATTTCCATTAGGCAGGAAAACAATGGAGGAGGTTGATATGCACTGGTAGATTAGAGCACACCAGTCCTCAGAGAAACCAAAAGCTTTTAGGGTTTTGATTAAGAAGTTCCAGTTTACACGGTCGAATGCTTATGACATATCAATCTTGAGTCCTATATTTCCTATTTCTTTTTGCTTTTCTTCATCGAGTGCACTATTTCATGAGCAACAATGATGCTGTCTGAAATCTGCATAGAATAAAGAAAGGCAGATTATAGTGGTGAAATGATTTTTTCTAAAGATTTTTTTGAATCTATTAGCTTGGCAATTACTTTGTAAAGGGTGTTACACAGATGGAGTGTATCCGTAATCAATCGGGTCATTTTGGACTTTTAATTTTAGGGATTAAAAATAAGAATTTTTTATTAAGATCACTATATAGTTGTTTGTTTTTCAAGAAATCTGCACTCTTGCTATTAATTGTGGACCTACTACCTCTTAATTGTGCTTGAAGAAGCTAACCGGGAATCCATCTGGACCCGGTGCTTTATAAGACTTAAGGCTTTTGACCACCTCCCAAATGTCTTTATGAGAGGGAACTTGATTAAATCCAAATTTTCGTTCTCATTGTATCGCATTTATTGATATGAGGGAATATTTCTTCATCGAGTCAAAAGTAGATTCTCAGAACAAGATCCGAGAAATAATAAGTCAAAACTTCTTCAATTTCTACTCTAGAAGAGACAATGTTATCGTTTTATCTTGAATGCGAGTCAATGTTATTTTCTTCTTTTAGAGTAGTTATGTGGAAAAAAATTAGAGTTCCTTTCCCCCAGGGCTATAGTGTTGTTTCTTGACTGCTGTTTTGCAATTTCCTCTTGAGAATCATATATAGCTTCCCGTTCTCTTAGTTTCTTATTTATTTGGTTTGTGAGATAGGTTCCAGAAGGTTTGGCTTCTAAGTTTGCTATAGTTTTTAGAAGAATGTTGATCTTTTTATTAGGTTTCCTAAAAACATCTTTTTTCCAGTTGCTAAGGTTTTCTCCTAAGCTGATATGTTTTCAAGAAGATCTGTGACTAGTCTATTAGTGTTTATGTTCCAAGATTTCTTCATGACTTCAATGCAAGATGGTTCTTTAAGCTAGGTATCATAAAATTTAAATGTAGGGGTTAGATACACATGTAAAAATGCAGAGAAAGACAAATTGGCCCATGATCTGAGCCAATTGCCACCAGATTATGCAGAGATGCTTCTTGGAATTCATCGTTCCATTCTGCATTTGTTAAAGCTATGTCAAGCCTCTATTTTCTGTTAGCACTCCATTCCCTCTTGTTACTCCAAGTAAAGATATTTCCTGTAGAACCTAGGTCTTCTAAACCTGTTCTCTGAATTAGGTTCATTATTGGTTCTATTTTTTCTCTATCAAATATGAGACCCCTTTTTTTTCACTGTTATTAAAAATTATGTTTAAGTCTCCTATTACTAGCCATGTTTTGTAAATCACTCATTATTTCTAGTTTCACTTCCTTACCCAAAACGCAGGTTAATAACTCATCATTATTATAAACGGAAGTTTATTTGGTAGATTTCCACTTTAGTGGGACCCCATTACTTGGGCACCAAGTATGTAAACTCTATAAATAGAGTACCAAACCTTTGTAAACACACACACATGAATAAGAATTTCTCTCTTTCTTCCCCTCTACTGTGTGTCTCTTGTTCTCTTCTTCTATTTCACAATACGTTATCACGCATGTTGCTCTTGCCAACTGATTCATGGAGACGGAGAAGATTCCTCTACATCTACATCTAACCCTTTTTAAATTGATTTTTTTTCCTTCTTTTATTTATTAAAAGGATATTGTTATGTTTTTATTGGCTTTATTATAACTAGGTATTACGATACTGCAAGTGACGCACAATGATTACGCGTTACAGAGTTGCAGGCCAAGTCAGAGTTCCGCCGTAATGGTGCAATGCAAAGCCATAATAGCGCAACGCAAGCCATAATAGCGGTATTACTGTATAGACTGTCAAGTGTTGAGAATGGCATAAACCCACAGGGCTAATGTAGTGCAAGTGTAGCACTACATTGTAAATACATTTGGCTAAGGGATGAAGCTTATTGGCCGACACAATGAAGCTTCATTGAAGGTTTGGCAAGACATGGCCAAAGTGACAGATGCAACATGCGATGTTGGCATCGATGCATATCCATGGAATTGAGTTGGCCCAAGCTCAAGGAGGATGCAAGAGTGAAGAATAGACTAAGAGTTGGTCTATGGAATATATTCAAGATTGGCCAAATCTTGAATAATGCAAACAAGTTGGTAATGCAAGAGTTGCATTGCTATTGTCAAGCTAATTGGCGAAGTGAAGCATATATGACGATGAGTAACTAGAGTGAGATTAAGGAGCCGGCCTCGGATGTTTGAAGCATCGGGATTGTCCGTGCATGAGTTTGGAATGATAAACATGCAG